>JAJJWW010015564.1:0-47878 GCA_023531295.1 Papaver armeniacum
CACATAAATCCTCTCCCAACCGTAACATTCTCACCCTCCGAACAGACCTACCAAGGAAGCGGTTCAATCCTTAATCGAGCATGTCTCGCGAAGTTGTCAGACTCGTCAAAGGCCCGGAGATATGATATGTTTTCCGACCGAACCATATTGTGTCTGAAAACGGCTAGCAATCCAAGAGACACTCCCTAAACCTCCAGAGAATAAGATCGAGGAAATGTACAACCGGGACTTCTCACGATAGTGCACTCTCAAAGGAAATGAATTCAAACGAGCATCGGCCGACGCTGGCACCGGCTCGTTAACATCATCCCTTTGAAAACCCTCGGCAGCCGCTAGTATCATTCTGTTTATGGGTGAAAACTACTCCTGCTGAATTTGGTATTTGGGGTTTGTGGATGAGGAAATGAATCTAAACCCAAACAAAATGCACTGCGCGGTGAGTGCCAGATCGTGTCAACTGCAAGTCCGGCCTAAACCAAGAAATGGTCGTTCCAACACTTGTTTTGGCCACAAAGTGAAGGAGATGGGGTTGATCTTAGGGAGGGAAGTAAGAAGGCGTTGGAGATTGGGGCGTGTCGATATGAATGACTTGTAAACGTAAAGATGAGCATGCTTTATTGATGCAAGCAAAGTTCGGGTGTTGGAATACGTTTTTGTATTAACACTTGCCTCTCGTTGCTTTTTCCTGTGTTTGAATAGTGAAGTGAGAACCTATTTATACAAGTCACTGAGCCTTATTCATCTCTGGGAAGTGGAGGAAGTGAGTGATGGAGTAGTGGAGGTGCGGCGGGTGTTACACGTAACCAGCCTTGCCCACTTTTCTCGTTTCATCTCTAACTGTCCATGACTTCCTAACACGTTTGTGATGGCGCTGTTGCACGCCAGACGTCAGTAAACCGCCGCACCAATACCCTCACATGTATCTCTGCCTTGCATGAACGACACTGGAACGTGTGGATCGTGGGATCCACGATAGGTAGCATGTAATGCTAATTTTTAATAACTCGCGTTATTCGTAGTTGATACTTGTGAAGTATCGTGTGTATTTTATGTGCACTATCATGGTGTGGTAAAGTGATGGGTAATGACGCCCACCACTCAACTAACTCCCCGACTGTTGTATAACCAAGTCCGATGAAGCCGACGGATGAGATATTCTTTGAGACACTCATTCGCGCATCATAATGAAATTAGGGTTTTGAAGAGGTGCGAGGGCATCACTTCGGCCTTGGTCAAAACCAAGTATGGGATACACCCTTAGCTGCCGACCATACATGCGGTAGACGCATGATGGTGCAGGCGCTATACCCATTACCTCACGAAAGTATGATCTGGGTCACCATTCATCCTGAAGTTGAGTGGTCGAGATCGATTTATGACAGAAACCAAGGCCGCAAGAGCCGCACGCCACGCCCACTTCGTGCACACGCTCCAAGACAACTTCAATCTTGGCTCTGCCTTGGCCGACAAGGCTCGATGTGGGAAGGGGGTGGTAGGCTGGTGTTTACGCCTTCAGTACTGAATATTCCATAAAACGGATCTCGAAAGCATTCAAATCGCCCGCGGTTGAAAGGCCGAGACTGGCTTTGGGTTTGGGAGGTGTGACCACGCCAGTTTGGGCGTACAAGCACTGATTAGCTGCATGATATGCCTTGGCCGATCGGGTGAGGGAATAGATAACCACGCGTGGTCATGCCGCCGCATGACCTAGACTCGCCACTCCAATCTTGGACCCTCCATTTGCACGAGAAGATGGACGCTCGTGATGCTCAAAACCCCACTCGATTTCAAAGCCGCGCGTCACCCCTTGTTTGGGCGCATTGAATTTGTTACTTACCAAGATGGCTGGTCTTGACTTATTGGTTATGTGTAGGTGCCCTCGTGATTGTGTTGACATGCTCTGACCCTTTTGAGTTTACATCTACACCTCCATCTATACCTCAAGACGGATGGTTTGAGATCGCCATGCAAGACATGTATGCCGCAAAACCCTAATCTAGGTTTTCCGCCCATATTGATTGGTATGAATGCTTTTTGGCAAGCTAGGCTGGGCCGGCCGCCATGCGGGTTCAAAGATGGGTATTCCATACCGCTGGGGGTGATGGAAATTGATCGGGGTCATCCAATCATGCTTGTCGTGAGTCGATGATCGCGATTCACATCCGATCACACGCTACGGGCCTCGATGCTCAACGCTAGTATAACACACCGAGAGGCTCAATCGGGCTAGTATAACACACCGAGAGTCGCTCGAGTCACGCACGCGTATTTTCGTATACGGTTTCATTATAATGCTTGAAGGTTCGTTGCTCACAGAGTAGCACTTTACCGCTATGCCGCATCGATAATGAGTACTGTGAAATATACAGGGTCAGTATGACACTAATAATGCTAGAAATTGGCTGTGGTATATGGGATTGTTGCTACATGCTCCATCCTCGATGAATTTTTACGTATCCACAGTAACGGGATTGTTGCCACATGCTCCATTCTTGGTGAATTAAGGAGGGAGTATCCAACACTTATTAATGGCTTTATCTTTTACAAGATGTCACGCATAATTTTCCCGGGTTTTATAATTTTAACCTTAAATAAAAATCCACCATCAACATTAAGTCTCTAGCACATAATGGTTACACTATTCAGGTAGTAATGAGATGGTGACAAATTTTGTAATATCAAATGACCAAGCTAAGGTGAATGTATATTTACCTATAGGCCGACATCAAGCCAGCGTTGCCCTCGAACTGGCTGGTCCCGATGGGTTTGAAGGAAGTAGGACGGATATGGTGAGTCGCTTGGTCTCCCTCAGGTATATCCGAGCTGGTCCCTTCTTGGGTTAGGTATCCCACACAGCCTTCTCGTAGATGTATCCGACAAGACGTTGATTGTTATCCCGACCGTAGCCTTTATAGGTGGTAAGTAAAGACTTTTTTCTCCCCGGGATTCTTTTCGACTTAGATTATAAAGAATCATCTCATGCAGTCATTTATTCTATATCTCGTGTAATTGCCCGCACTTATTTGATCTCCCGATTAACTCGATCGATTGATTGATTGATGATTTTTCTTTTTTGTGCTCATAACCCTTCTCCTTTGGAGTTTATCAGGAAGCTGTGACGATCACCGCGCTCTCCTGCAAAGAAGCTCGGGTCGAAAGCCCGAAACCCATGCGCATGAAGAAGTAATGGCTAAGATTGATATTCCACTTCGTGAAGTCGGTCGTGCTATACAGGGATGTCTATCCCGCACTGCCAGACAGCTGTGGATGCATCCAGGCACTTTCACCGCGATTGACATGGGAGGGAGCCATGAGGATGAGGAAGGCTGCAGGCACGTAAGTAAAGGTAGAGATATGCACACGGCCAAGAGGCGAGAGTTGAGCATAACATCCTCTCATCAAGATAAGTGTGATTACTCGATCTCAGATCGATTGTGATAATTCTTGACTACGTAGGAACCCGAACATCTCTAAAGTACTGGTATGACTCCAATGTTGATGCGCTCTTTAATGCCTCTGGCGATGATGATGGGATGGAGTGCGGGCCCATGAGATGCCCGATGCGTGGTTGGGGTAGATTCAAGGGAGGAGCATCATCAGTGATGGCGCCGGGCGTAACTCGACAAATGTGCGCATGGATGTCGATCCTCTTGATTTACTAAAACCTCTTTTTTTTTTTTTTTTTTCTTTTTCTTTTTTTTTCGCTTTCCAAGTATATTCCATATTTGAAACATCTTCCTTGTATTCAAGGGCAAATTTGAGAGTTCAAGGTTTTCTTCTATTTGATTGTTTGAATAAAGCTTTTTTTTTTATAACCTTTTGTCAAGATCGCATCAACTTTCTTCGTGCAAGGGCGCATTTACACATAACTCTTTGTGATAAAAGAAATAATGCCATATAAAATATCCACTAACTGGGTGTTCCCCGATGCAAGATCTTCCTCGCCTTTTGCCGCGATGGCCATATCGTTTTCCTTTTGTGCACACGCTATGCCTTCTTCTCATGAGATGTTCACAAGGTTTCTTCTCGCTTCTAATGGGTTGATTTAGGTCTGACTCAGACCTTTTTGTTTTTTAGGGTAGAGAGGTTCTCGTGTGGAAATAATTCAATTAAATTGAAAATTGAAAATTGAAAGTCCTAACTAATGAATGCAAGTATTGCAATCATTTTCCTGGGAATTACAAGTATGACATGAAATTGTAAAAGGAAACACGCTGAAAAAAAGACATTGTTTTAAAGGGTGGAGGACGCCGGAAAGTGATAGCACAAATCATTTTAAGTTCAAGAGGGTTTGAGCCATTGTGAGTGAATTGTTACGCCTTCTAGTTTATCATTGCTGATGAGCTTGCAAGAATCCGCCAGATAACATCATCTGCTACCGTGCACGGCTCTTTCTTTTCATGGAAGAGAGTCAGTGGAGTGATCATTTTCACCGCTACGCCCCAACCTTGAATGTAGTCGCTTTCTGGCCACTGTGTCTCCAATTCCAAATGTGGCTCAAGCAGTGCATACTTCTGGACCTTGGCTTTATCCCCCCTACCACTCAAGAGCCTCTACGCTCTTGATAAAACGCTGAGGTGGCCTTCGCCCATTCACATCTCCTAGCCTGGGGTTGGTTTGTTGGTGGGAGCCAGTCCCCAAGTGACTTGTCGTAATGAGGGGCCAGAGGTTGCAAAGAGAGCTGCGCGATGAGACTTACTTGAGATCTAACCTTTCAATGTATGCCGACATGCCGGGAAGTCGGGTCACGTTGGCAAGTTGTCAAAGTGCGATACCGACAAATGTCACTCATCGTGTCCAGGCGTTGTTGGATATTCTTTCGTGTATCGAAACCCAGAGGACAAAGCTTTTCAGAGATTGCTTTGTTTTCAGGCATCCAGCATATCCCAGATCATGTCAGGGCTGGGGTGATCTTCGACTCATGTAGAACTTTTGCTTGTGTCGAGGCATCACCAATTTGACTTCCGTGTCAATATCCGTATGCATCTTCGAGCTCCTTCTAATCTTTAACCACAATTCGTAACAAGTAGCTTCCCGCTTTAAAATCTTTGCCGCCTCAAGGTCTTGGGACAGAATGATGTTAAACCTGAATCAGACACCAACGCAAGTATTATCAACCTCTTCAAAGATCCTCAAACGAGTGAGGGAGTCCTCAGCTTTTGCTCGCCTCTTCAGAAAGATCGGGGTTCTTGGACTGCTTGATACAAATACCTGCCTCGACACAACGCGGGTTCAGGGCGTAAATATGTCCTGACGCTCTTTGGAGAAGTACAAGATTTCACACAAGTGCTCCATCATAGATTGTAGATAGCTTCATGGTAATAGTAATCCCGTAAATCATGCACTTCCTCATGGAGAGGGTCTCTACGAACACCTTCGCTTCCAAGTTGGAGTTCCCTTTGTCTCTATCTTTTCCCCGAATATTTGTTTCAACTGTTACAATCTTTTGGTTGGATGATGTACGAACTGTGGTAGCAAATGATTTGGATCCGCCATGTCTTTCTCAGCTTGGAGGACGCCCTGGATAGAGGCGGCTTGACTGGGCATCGCTCTTGGATCCATGCCCAAGAGTTCTATCACTTCATTCATGGGGAAAGGAAAACCCCGTGATTCGATGTTCTTGTGCAGGAGCTTTGTCCGCTTCCTTTCCGAGACGAAGTCTTGTGTGCCTGGGATGTCCGCTGGTTTGTTGTTCCGTCACCGGAGCTTTCCTTTTCTCTCCTCCGCCCACTACACTAACAAGGACCAGTGTTGTATTGCTTGTTCGTGAGGCGCCCGCTCCCCTCGACTTTCACGTGAATCTTCACTTCGAACGACTCAAGTTCTTTCTAGCAACGCCGGTGCAGCGAGTTGTGAACGCTTGGCGCTTCATGAGTCGTAGAACGCTTGAAAGCCCAAATTCTCAATGCAGCGGCGATATGGGTATCATCCCGTTGATGCACAACCCACCAATTGTCGTCGCGACGTCGGGGTCGTAACAATTCAACGCTTGGTTCTCAACCTTTGATTAAGTCGTTTGGATGCTCGTTGTTCTCAAGAATTCTTTCCTAGATCCGAAAAGGTGTGATTTGTTTAGACATTAAGAAATACTTTCTGTGAGAAAGCACCGACCATCTCGCTCCAATTGATATGTTGTTAGCGCGATGTTGTTGTACAGTGTACGCCTCTCCCGTAAGTGATGAGAATTCTTTTAGCGCAGTAACATGATTGTATTCATGTTCCCCAAGGATTCCAAGAATCGAGAGACGTGTTCACGAAAGCATTACCAATACCATCGTCGAGGGAGAATCGGGAGAGGTGTAACCTCTGGAAGAGGAATCGTTGTACATCTTGAGGGTAATGGCTGATGTTGTTGTACATCCGTCGGGTCCTTTTCTCAATTTGGAGAAGTCGTTCCATATCCTCACGTGTAATGAAGTCGAAGGTTGGTCCTCTCCTTTGGCGCTCGAGAGCAACACGAGTTTCTTCATTCGTGTGGGTCCGAGTGGAAACGCCGCTTCCGGGGTGTATTGACCGCATTCTTGTCGACTCCAAGGGTTGTCGTGAATCTTGCGGCAATAGTTCGGTCAAAGTTTTAAGGAAAGTGAGTACTCTTTCGAGCTGCGCCATATCCGTTGAGTCTTAGCAAGAACTTCATGTTTCTCCATCAAGTCTCGCAATGGTAATAGACGGTGTCCTCTCTCTTATGCCTCCTCCGCCTCGGGCCCCGATGAAGGAGTGAAAGTTGTTGCCTCGTGACTACCGAGGTGTTACACTTGAGGTGATGCCGGACGGCTACGCTCTCCGGGCCTGTGATGGGAGGCGTTACACTTATCTGGAACATTTCCTACTACGCCGGTGCCGATGGTAGAAGTGACTACTCCACGAGATGTATCAATGACCACTAGAGCTCCACCGACAGTACTTCGACACCAGATTGTTATCCACACCACCTCCATCGAATTGATTGCACGACTCCAGCACCTTAATTCCACCATCTTGAAATGAATTGTTGATTGAATTGATTCTAAGATCTACCCTTTTGAAATTGATGAAATTGAATCGATTTGAAGAAATTGACTTACAACCGAGAGATTAACCTCCCACCGTGGTCGCCAATTGTTTATGGGTGAAAACTACTCCCCGTTGAATTGTAATTTGGGGTGTGGATGAGGAATGAATTCTAAACCCTAAACAAATGCACCGCGCGGTGAGTGCTTGTAGATTCGGGAAGTCAATCCAGGCAAGTCCTACTAAACCAAGAAATGGCCATTCCGCATTTGTTTTGGCCACAAAGTGAAGGAGATGGGGTTGATCTTAGGAGGAAGCAAAGAAGGTGTTGAGATTGTGAAGGTGTTGGCTATGAATGACTTGTAACAAAAAGATGAGCAAGCTTACGATTGATGCAAGAAGGCTCGGGTGTTGGAATACGTTTTTGTATTAACACTTGCCTCTCGTTGTTTTTCCCTTGTTTTTGAAATAGGCGAGAGAACCTATTTATACAAGTCATTGAGCCTTATTCACGTGTCGTGGGAAGTGGAGGAAGTGGAGTGATGGGAGTAGTGGAGTTGTGCGTCGGTGCCACACGACCAGCCTTGCCCACTTCTCCTGTTCATCTCTTACCGTCCATGACTTCCTAACACGCTTTCTGATGGCGCGTTGCACGCCCGTGTGAAACCGCCACCAATACCCCAAAAGATGTATCCCTCGCCTTGTGACATGATTGATGTCTGGGAACGTGTGGATCGTGGATCCAAGATAGGTAGCATGTAATGCTAATTTGAATAATCTGCGTTATTCTGTGTGAAGTTGATACTTGTGAAGTATCGTGTGTATTTTATGTATCGTATCATGGTGTGGTAAAGTGATGGGTAATGACGCTCACCGACCAACTAACTCCCGACTGTGGATTGTATAACCAAGTCTGGTGAAGGACGGATGAGATGATCTTTGAGACACTCATCCGCGACCATTAATGAAATTAGGTTTTGAAGAGCGTAGGCATCACTCTTCACTTGGTCGAAACCAAGCATGGGATACAACTTGGCTGTGCCGACCATACATGCGTATAGACGGCATGATGGTGTAGGCGCCATACCCCATTACTCACGAAAGTATGATCCGGGTCACTCAATTCATCCTGGTGAAGTTGAGTGGTCGAGATCGATTTGCGACAGAAACCAAGGCCGCAAGAGCCGCACGTCACGCCCACTTCAGCACACGTTCCAAGACCACTCAATCTTGGCCTCGTTTTTGGCCGATTGGCCCGGTGTGAAGGTGGTAGGTGGTGTTTACGCCTATACTCGAATATCCCATAAAACGTGATTCGAGCCATCCAAATCGTCCAAATCAAGTCGAGGGTAGAGATAAGTTTGTGGTTTTGGGAGGTGTGACCACGCTTAGTTTGGGCGTGCGTTTTGATTAGCCAGTGCATGATATGCCTTGGCCGATCGAGTGAGGGAATAGATGGGTCCACGGTGGTCATGCTGGTATGACCGGACCCGCTTAATCTAATCTTGGACCCTCCATTCGTGCTGAGAAGATGGACGCCAGTGATGCTCAAAAACCCTAATCCTCGGGATTTCAAAGCTGCGCCACCCCTTGTTTGGGCGCACGAATTTGTTACGACCAAGCATGGCTGGTCTTGACCGGCTGGTCAAGTGTGTATGCCTCGGTGATTGTGTTGACATGCTCGGGGCCCTTTGAGTTTACATCTACACCCTCCATCTATACCGCGAAGATGGATGGTTGAGATGCTTTGCCACACATGTAATATGCCGCAAACCCTAATTTAGGGTTTTCCGTCCATATTATTTTGGTATGAACGTTTTTGGCAAGTTAGCCAATGGCCGACCATGCGGGGCCTGGCAGTGGGGTATTCCATACCGCATGGGGGTGATGGAATTGATCCGGGTCATCCAATCACGCTTGTGGAGTCGGGATGATCGCGATCATATCCGATCGATACGGGCCGGGCCCGGGATGCTCAATCGGCTAGTATAACACACCGAGAGGGGCTCAATCGGGCTAGTATAACACACCGAGATTCACTCGTACGGTATTTCGTACATGGTTTCATTATAATGCTTGGAGGTTTGTGTTGCTCGTAAGAGTAACACTCGCCGTCATGCCGCACCGATAATGAGTGTAGAAATACAAGGCCGATTGCGCATTAATTAATAATGCTAGAAATTCACATGGTATATGGGATTGTTGCTACATGCTCCAACCTCGGATGAATTTCGTGTATCCAGAATGGGATTGTTGCCACATGCTCCATTCTTGGTGAATTAAGTGAGGGAGTATCCAACACTTATTAATGGTTTTATCTTTTACAAGATGTCAGCGCATTATTTTCTGGTTTTTACAATTTTAACCTTAAATGAAAATCCACCATCAACACATTCGTCAAGAAGCAACTCGTGCTCCTATCTCAATCAGAGATCATGAAGGAATCCCCAGAGATGCTTATGGCTACATCATTCTCAACATAAGAAATGATTCAACCTGGACGGAAACTAAATTCTTCATAATTAAGGAAGATCCTGGATATGACATGATTCTTGGGCGAGCGTGGATTTATGATGGAAAAGTTGCTGCGATATCTTCATCTTCAGTTGCACAATTCTCCCTCGAAGAAAGCTCTGATTTAGAAGATGATCAACCCTTCGAACATTTGGGAAAATTCGAAGCCTTGATGGAACTCACACAAAGACCTGGGGAGGGCGCCCACGAATTCTTCAGGAAGTTTCACACTCAGGCAAGTATCATTCCCCCTCATGCATCTATACTATCGACTTTCAAATATGATACCTTCGTCCGGGGACTCAATCTTACTCATGGCCAAGCTATCATCAAATGCTATGAGTGGATAGTCTTGCCTCAGCTGTACTACACTACATGGTTGGAATCTCTTCCAACTAAGCACCCCATTGAAAGATTCATCGCTGAAGATATGGCTCAATTTGACAAGCGATATCCAGCATACCCTTTCTTGCGTGAATGTCCACATGTGCCGCAGAATTGGAAAGCTCCACCAACGTGGAATCCACGGGGAATTCCAAACCAGCAGAAGATATTCAAGGCACGGGCAACCAAGTCTAACAAATTTCATGAAGGAGATTTGGTTCTTAAGGCAACCAGACGCAATTTAAATTCCACAAAGAGTTCTAACTGGGAAGGACATTTTATGATTGCTAAGTCAGTTGCTGGAGGATACTACAAATTGGCTGACATCAAGGGCAAGACGAGTAGACCAGTGATTCATGAAAATTGGCTCAAGATTTTCGACGCATGAAGCATTCAACATTGAGTGTTTTATGTCCAAAGCAAACGCTCAAAACATCTGACGTTTGCATCTTAGGATTTTCTTTTGCTTGTATTTTTAAATTCCTCCAAAACGTGTGCATACTTGCACCCAATATTTGAAATTCAAAGAATCTATCAAAGTTCTTTATTTAAGAAAAATCTCTATCAAATCCAAAATCCAAAAGAAAATCCTCAGTCACTTATATATTCAAAACCTATCAAAAA
This sequence comes from Papaver armeniacum, assembly GCA_023531295.1. NCBI lineage: Eukaryota > Viridiplantae > Streptophyta > Magnoliopsida > Ranunculales > Papaveraceae > Papaver > Papaver armeniacum. The sequence goes on from JAJJWW010015564.1 coordinate 10,513, forward strand.
TCAAAACCCAAATAAAATCTCACATCTCTCAGAAGTTCAATGTTCATGAGATTATGGAAAAGAAATTAAAGGAAGCCGTCAAAGAATGATTTTTGCTTCTCAGCATTCTCCCAGACTTGCAAAGCCGCTTTCTCCAACTCCAGCTTTTCGGTCAACTCAACAATCTTAGCCATTTTCTCAACCACAGCATCACTGGTAAAAGGTATATTCTTCACTATTGCATCCTTGATGGTGTTGATCTTCCGATGGAGCCACTTCAAATTAAAGCCAAGTCTCTCGTAATTTTCCAAGTTGTACTCCCAATCAAAGAGTACATCTCGAGTGACAGCATTTCCGGGCCTGGTACAAATATCATCTAGGACGCGTAATATGCTTTCCTAATTACATTGTCAAGAAGTAGCTACGTTCGGGATCTCTTGCAACGACGATATGGCCATACATCTTCCACAACTTCTCATACATGCTGGCATACCCGGTGGGAACGCTGAATCCACCAACAAATACATGATACGGGAGTGAAGCACCAAATGGAGGCTCACAAACAACTCCTGCAGTAGAATATTCATGCACTATTATACGGTTCTCGATCTCGGGAGCAACCTCAACAATCATAGGCGCAACTTCTTCCGGGATAGTATTTTTTCTACCATTCTCGCACGGGTTCCTCCATCTCGAGTAATCACCATGGGTGTTTCAATCACCTCGACAATATCAGCAGCAACCATCACACATGACCTTGAAGTGCAGAGATGGTTGTCTCATTATCAACAGCGCCAGGATTTCCGAATCATCATTGTTGGTCTCGTTATTCCCAACTTCGGCATTTGGCACCTAATAAGAAGATTACATGGGATTAGAATGATCTAAGCATGAAAACTCAATACAATCATAAATTCCGACATTTAAGTGAACTAAAATTATCTAAGTTCTTCACTATGCGTCCAATACATGAGCAAATAGCACAAAAGTCATAAAAACGTTTTTCAATAAGTTCAGTCAAAATTTTTTTATACTACTTTATATGAGACGACGAACTGAGAGTAATTGGTAAGGAATATAAGGTTGAGTCATATACCATTCTCTTTGTATGGATGTCATCTACAACATATCAAAATTTCATAGCAATTGGGTGAACGAGCATGGAGTTGTGGCCAAAACATTGGACCTCATACCGACTGAAAATTTTCTGGAGGTCTCCTGAGGTTTACTGTTTCATCGATTTCGACCCCTAAAAGTGCTCAAAACTTAAAAATCTTCTTGGAAAGAGCTTGGAAATTTCCTGGGCTTGAAGATACATATGCAGATATCGAAAATCCGACTCTAAATGAGGATTCTACAACATTTTTACTAAAAGTCGAAGTCCGGAAATTTCCTGGTGACGTATTTCGCCAAATTTCTCATATATTCATCGGGATTCTCATTCATTCATTCACATGTCAGCAATCCTGCACTTCTATGAAGATAATACAAAATAGATACTTACTTGAGGAGCCTCCAACTCATTCGAAGGGTTAACAAGGTCGGCATCAACATTGGGAGCACCATTATTTTCATTCAGTCGCGATTCTTGAGGATTCTCCTTCTCCCTACTATTCGAAGATGAATGGATAGCATGACCATGTTGGCTTTCCACAACAATCTCTTCTTGGATCCATCAACAATAATCATCATTATTTCATTCAAGGAAATGTCGAAATCACTTACATGAAAGGATACTCACATCAACCTCTCCGTCGGTCTTTGGATCCCCGAATTGCTCGTATAGAGGAAAGATGAAGACCGTCAATAACCGATGGAGCAAAATTCTGAAACAAATTAAGAATACTCTTCTAAGATCCTGATTATATGGACAAGAAATTCGCAACGATAAGAGAAGTGTTAACAACTCACCAAAGAAGCGGCAGGGGACTGCACATTATTCGGTATCATTCTATGAGCTGTTTTGCTTCTTCCTTCTCCACCCTGGGGACTTTCTTGAAGGTCTAAGAATTTTACGTAGATTCGAGGCCTCACAGCACAGCCATCCTACACAAAATCAATGGATGATTAAAACACATCTATCTTACTTTCACCGATCGTGAAGAAAAGAGGCTTACATGTGCACATTCCGGAGATGTCTTCCTCTTGTCACCATGGGAAAGGTACTTTAGCCTTGGTCGAGCATTAATAGAGTCAAGAGAAGGAAAATCTTGCGCTGGAGACTTAACATCCATCACAAAGGCATACAGACGCTCAAGTTGCTGACGCCAGAAGTCTATGTAACCCGGAGTCACGAAATTAGCACGATCAGAGCATGGGAATAAATACTCATTTCCCTCCACATGAGTGCAATCCAGATTAGCCTTCAAATACTCATCTCGATGGCTTGTTCATTCGGTGACTCGGGGATACACCGGTCTACGCCCATCCGCCGAGCCGCCATGTCAATGTTATATTCCTCTACTACTCGAATTCTCCATGCATTATCGATACTAGGTGGCCAGGAGTGTAACTTAATATGAAAGATCTCTCTCCATCATTCAAATCAGCACTAGTCTTCAACATGATGTTTTCTTCAAGAAAGATTGAAAGTGATCAATTATGAGAAGAGATCAGGGACCAACACCCAGGGGCGAAAGTTGAACTCGGATTCAATGTCCAAAATATCAGTGATGCATATCTTGTATTGCGGCTGCTTTGTAGACCACCTCATGATCCTGGCGTTGTCTTTCTCGAGGAAAGCATGGCGAGTGTCGACATTAGGCCCTTTCAAAACACTACGGGAATCTGGAGCATACTTTTCAAGATGCTCCCACATCAAAGCTTGGAGGAACATGGTATTAGCATATGTTTCAATTTTCATGAAACCGTTAGAGACACTCGGAGTCAATAACCAAAGAGTCCAAGTTGGCAAACAAGTGAACCTAAAAATAGGTTACCAATTGGAAGTTTCTCACCTTTGGCCATCCTAATGGCAAAGGGTATCACCAACGGCTTCAACAAATGTCCGCTGTCCTCAAGAACATCTCTAGAAATCCATAAGCACGGGAAAGCAGCGATGGACAGGGTACCATCAACAGGTTCTTCAGGAATTCTATCTCTTGGCCACTAGTGTCTCAACCATTGAGCATAGCAAAATTTAGGAGACTCGTTGAACTCATGCATTTTAGCTTCCAAAGTGCGAGATATCAACTTCTCCTCTGTCGAGAGTTCTCCAGGGAAATTTCCTATTGACTGGAAGATGCAACAAAGCTACTACATCTTCTAAAGTAATCGTGAACTCTCCCCATCTCGCATATGAAGGTGAGTAGGAATACACCAACGAGCAAGAAAAGCCACGATACCCGGTATATCATGATTAATGATCAAATCTCCAACACTTGAATGGCTCGCGTCACTTGCGCACTATCCAAGAAGGTCCTCACACGGCTGTAGCCTAACATATGCCTTGCCCATCCGTAAAAATGCGTCGCTTCCGAGAAAGTTTGAGTTCCACATGAGAAGTCGAATAATGTTTCCCTTCCAAACGTAACCGAATTATTGCCTGGAGGAGACACCAACTTATTCTCGAGCAAGTAGTCCTGGGATTTATGAGCAACCGAAACGAAGAACCTAAAGGACGTCTTTCAGGCCCGTACAAATATTCAAAGAATCTATCTTCGATGCTTGGAATGTTCTTGGGTTTGGGAATTTCCTCATTCCTCGAGAAGTTCCAATCGCCATCTCTCGGAGCCATCATCATCTCCTAAGTGTCTTCTCTCGGAAACGTCACTTTCAAAGATCATTACGGAATCGAGTCATCTCCGCCAAAGATGCAACATTCCACATGAGTTTCATCAATACAATGGAATTAAAGCAACCAAACAATTACGATGCTCACAATCAGCGTCTGCAAAAAAAACGGTAATCCTAAACTCTTACCTATTTACGATTTCACGAATTCAGTGATAACAACGTAAAACCCCGAAACTTGCTCGTTCTTTCAAAACCTGCAAAGTCGAGCATAAAACATATTATTCAAGAGTCAACACTGACTTCTCAAGAAACAATGAATAATTCACATAACCTCTATGTGAACATTCGCTGATTTTTACGTGTACATACACTATAAATCACTAAACTCATGCATACACTACGAATTCATCAACTCATAAATTGTTTGCTTTCAACAATTTTTCATAAATCAAAAATTGATTTATATTTAATAAAGCGTGAATGAGTCACGCACCTTTTTAAAAAAAAAAAAAAAATCGTGAGTTAATAACTCACGTAAATATATATATAAAAAAAAACCTTTTTGCTCAATGGAGCATTCGTTTATGAAACGAGGGTCTTTCCTATTTTTGTAAAAGTCTACACATTTCAAACAAAATTTTGAAGTTCAGTAAACAAATTTTCATCATGAACTCCGTGTCTTTTCAAAATTCCTTTGACTCTAAGGATTATTATTTGTTACTTTTACGAACAAACCTACGTTTCCAAAAGTATTTGCAAAGTTCATGCTTCAAAAACAAACTTGGGTTTTCATGAAACCTAATAAACAAAACTTTTGCTACCGCAACTAGACCATGTTTATTCAAAGTTTATGAATCTCTTCCATATTAGGGATTTTTGCTCGTTCCTTCAACTAATATAACAAACAAACGTGCATATATATATACGTTTATAAAAATCCCTCATAAATCCTACGCATGCATGCAACCATGGGATTTTTGGTTTTGTGAACAACTCATCAATCATAAAACTGCAAAAAAAAAAAAAAAATATGGATCGACATGTCGTCTAAGCCGGAAGGCCGACTAGACGTTGATCGGCGGCGGTGATCGTATTTGGTTCTCAAAAAAAAAATTCCTCCCCTTTGAACTCGTGAGATGATGAAGAGAGCTTGATCGGTCAAAAATAAAACTATTATTAGGGTTATTCCCTTTTATATCAAATTTATTTCCAAAACCTAATAAAACATGGGTTTCCTTTTTTGGGCTCGGGCCCGTAAATCCTAGACCGACCATAACTAAGCTTCCGAACGCCCAAATCAGCAAGTGCCTCATCTCTCCACGCTCATAAGATGACACTCTATCTTACTATCGGGTTCCTCATCTCGTGCATTTGCTCGTACATGACATCATTAGGGTAAATCGAGGATTCTCGAAACTACCTTTGTAGACCGAGTTCAACCGATCTCATCGACCGAAAATCACCATTTAATGCTTAATGCGGAACATGATTAAATGTTCCTCACTAAGCAGGGAATTAATGTTGATGGTGGATTTTCAACAAAGGTTTTAAAATCATGAGGCATGTTTTTGACACGGCTTTCAGGCATGCAACGATTCATATTTTACGAAGCCATGATGAATATGTTTTCGAAAAGTCTCCACTAGCTGAGCGTTCGATCCCTGGCATTTCGTCGTGACCTCTATACGTAATAACGTATTTGAGCGGTTCTCTCCGTAGATTGAGAGCTTAACGCCTTCAAGACATCGGTGACACTCATTATTCCCTGACTGCAGGAGAGAGACCCACCTCCACATAGAAGAATAGTTTAGCGACGGACGCCTTCAGGACGTCGGTGACACTCACCGTTCCACGACTATGTGGAGAGACCGTGTATAGATTCGGGTGGTTCTCCATATATTGAGAGCACTAACTCCTTCAGGTCGTAAACAACACCGTGACTTCGACTATGCACCATTCGGAATAGATGTGACGCTTTAGCGGCTAATATATTTTTACAATAAATTAATTATTATTGCATGACATTCACCACTTGAATTCTTATTATTGCTCCTATTCCATGGTCGAATCCACGGCTTGATCACATGGAATGGCAATAACAATTGCTCCTATTCCATGGTCGAATCCACGGCCTGATCCCATGGAATGGCAATAACAACTACTCGATTCCTTGATCGAATCCACGGCTTTTTCATAGAATGGCAATAAACTACTACATTATCTCATTATTCCGATTTCATGATCGAATCTGATTGATCTCATGAAATGGTGATAGATAATTTCAATTACTCCGATTTTATGGTCGCATCCACGATCCCATAGGATGGTAATGCTTGCTTTATTATTTTGAATTCATAGTCGAATCCACGGTGATCCTATGAATTAATAATAAACAACTATTCATTTTATTACTCGGTTTCATAAATTATTCTCCACCGAATTTCATAAATTAGTAATAAATACTCAATAACCGGGGCATCGGGATCATCACCGAGTAAGCCCCCACAAAAATGGTGCAAGTGTATTCGACAATGATGCACGATGATCCGGATGCACGAACGAGCATCAAAAAATATGAAACAATGAGGAATCCTACAAAAAAAGGAGAAAGCAATAAATATTAATTAAATAATGAGAGGCGCCTGTGGTTGTACCCACCGGCGTAAGCCATGCCCCAGCCATGGTCGGTCCCCACGCCCTCTCCCATTATTTTCCTTATTTTTTTGTTATTTCAATAACTCATGAAAACTCCTTGATTTTAGCAACTTTCCTTGTTTTTGCAAAACTCATGAATCCTCCATAACTTCATGGATTCATGAAATAATATTATAAAATAAGAAAAGGTATGCGGGATCGGGCAACCTAGCCGGCTAGCCATACCCTGGCCGTGGTCGGTCCCACACCTCACAATCCTTAGCTTTTTATAATTATTATTCCCTAATCTCACGAAACTCCTTTGTTTTCAACAAAACTCATGGATTCTCCATAACTTCAAGGATTCTCCATAACTTCAAGGATTCATGAAAAATAATATAAAATAAAGGAAAGGTGTGCGGGATAAGGAAACCTAATGGGACGGCCATTCCCTAGCCGTGGACGGTCCCACACCTTACAATCCCTAGTTAATTATTTCCCTCAATTCATGAATCTCCTGGGTTTGAGCAAAATTCATGATTTATTCATATTTTCTCAAATATTGCTCAAATCACGAAAAACCAAAATCCAACATAGTTGCACGACTGGCTAGCCTCTCACAACAATTTTAAATATTAAAATACTTTTATTTTAATATTTTCAAAATATTGATGAATTGAGCATACATGCTAATTCCAACAAAAATCAAAAAAATTCAGTCAAGATGAAACTCTTTTGAAAATTCACAATGTCGCTCGAACTCGCATCAATAAATATTGAAATTCTCAGTATGGAGACACGGGCACCACGACAATGCGTGCATGCCTTCATGACCGACCAAAGTCATTCCTAGGGATTGCACAAAGCCGGTCCCACATGTTTTCATAATTCTGACCTAATTTGCTCAATTGCTCATACTGGGCCCAAACTCTCTCCAATCAACTAGAGAATTCTTCAATGACCAACAAGCTTGGTCTCGTGAATACCAAGAGCTAGGTCCCATGCTCTCTTGGTCGGTCCCATCTCTCATACTTAGGTTTTATCACCTAATCTTGAACCGAAACAATATTTCAAGTAAATGATGAAACCAACATTTAATCATCATTTTTCACCAATCCTCAACCGAGAACCCGGGTGCATGCTCACTCGAGCATAGGGCACCACATGGACGCCCATCATCCCATGTGGTCGGTCCCTCTATCACTCATGACCTATTTTCAGCGATTCATCAACTATGATCCGAAATTAGGGTTTTAAATAAATGCTCCACGAATCATCACTCTGAGCACGATTCAAATACTAATGAAATTATGATGGATTCAGCAACCAACATCTGAATTAATCATATAATATTTGGTAGATTACTAATATTTTAATATATTATTGGGTCACGTCACCAATAAATGTTTCGTCGAATCGAGCAATACTTGCTCAGTTGCTCAAATATTAATCTCGCTATCAATATTTGGTAATTTATGAGTAATTTGTCGAATTGAGCAATACTTGCTCAATTGCACGACAAATTATCAACATATCGATAATTTGCTAATTGAGCGATACTTGCTCAATTGTACGTCAAATCATCAACATTCATTATTTTGTCGAATTGAGAAATACTTGCTCAATTTCTCGTCAAATTCTCGATATTCAGTAATTCGTCGAATTGAGAAATACTTGCTCAGTTGCTCGAATATTGATCCAACTATCAATATTCCAGTAATTTATCGAGTATTCGTCGAATCGAGCAATACTTGCTCAGTTGCTCGAATAATCCACATATATTCAGTAACTCTTCAATATTCAACAACTCGTCGAATTTACAATATTTGCTCAGACGAGCAACATTAACATTCAAGAATCGCTGAGCATTTGCCAAACATGCTCGATTCAAAAAAACCTAGACTCATTGTCTAATCAGTCAACAACTGACAAACTAAATACACATCTATCATGCAGACTCCACGAGTCGTGAGATATCAATCACGTCAAATTGGGGGATAACAACTAGGGTTTTGGTCTGGCGGCCTACAGCACGTGGATTTCATCCACGACGAGAAATGTGCGTAAGTTGTGTAAACGGTTGAAGGAGTTAGCAAAGTAGTGGGTGCACGATCCGTCAGTATCCACACGACATGGAACCGACTTTACCACGATCTTCCACTTGCCCACTCTTCCACTCATGAAACCGTCACACTTACGAGGATCAAGGTGTTCACAACTCGACAATATAAATAAGTCTCTCGAATCCATGATTGAGGACAACGAATGATCACTAGCTATCGCAATCGTCCACACAGAATTTCTCGAGTAACTACTCTCAAGAATTCATCAATCTATCGAACTTATTCGAACTCAATAGTTCACCAATTATTGCGAGGAAACCTTCAATACACCCACAATCCTTGATCATCACCGATCCCACACAATTCTCACCTTCCCTCCTACATATCAACCCATCTCCCTTTGCGTACCGAATTGACTCTGGAACGGCCATTATCTTGGTTTAGGCCGGAGTCCTACAGATTGATCTCTCGAATCTAAGCACCCCCTTTGCAGCGGTGCATCTGTGTGAGGTTCAGCAGTTTTCTCGGTTGAGGAGTCTCGACCACACGCTCGACTCTTCATTTTCCTACAAAACCAGCAAACCGTTTTTCCCCATCCACAACACCGAATTTTAAATTTCTCTAGAATTTCTCAATTTCTCAATTTTCTTCTTAAAATATAAAACACTCGCACCTTATCTACAATTTTTTATTTCTTGTAATATGGATTCACAATCTCAAAGTCAAGGCAAAGGCAAAGCTAAAAAAAACAAAGTTTGTGGTGGAAAATACAACATGATAGAACATGAATGCATTTGTCATAATTAGGTTTTTTTACACAAGATTGTATCGATGGTGCAAAACAACATGGTAACACCATATGGGATAATATATTTCGTAAATATGAAGAAAAAACCATGAACATCAATTCTCGTAATGCAAAAGGATTGATGCAATACTTCATTGTAATCAACAAGGAAGTAGCCGCTTATGTTGCATTGATAATGCAAGCCAAGAGATCATGAAAGGAGAGTTGTCTGGTGGATGTTGATTTTGAAAGACAGGTTTGTACAGTTAGCGTGAAAACATGGTAAGCGATTCGGAGTTCATAAAGTTGTTATCATATTTTGAAGGTGTTGAACAGATAGAATCTAGATTTCTTATCAACTAGTCAACAAGTACCTGAAAAGTCAGCAAGAAACCCAAATGGTAACTTAGTTTTTAATAATTATGATGATGGTAAGAGAAAACTGCCAGGGAGGAACAATGCAAGACTAGCTAGAAAATTAGCTCAAGAAGGAGGGAGTTCCGGTGGATTTAACATGACGGAGTTTATGGAACGTCAAAAGACCGTCGAGAAGCAAAGAGCGGTTGATAGGAACTTTCAAAACAGGGAGAGTAAAAAAAGTTGTTTTTTTCAAGAAAAATTTGGGTTTGACTATAATAAGCATAACATACTTCAAGCTAACACTTCAATTATGAAAGACCAGCAAAGACATGTGTGGCAAATCGAATTTGACAGGATTCAAGCACAGATTGAACAACAAGATGGATTTACTAACAATGATGATGAGGATGGAACTGATGATGAAGACGATGTAGTATTTTCCCTAGATGATTGATGTATTAAATTAATATTTAATTTGAAGTATTGCATTTTAATTTGATATGTTGTTGTTGCATTCTACTTAATATTAGTTTGAAATGAAAAGTTGATTAATTTGAAATGTTGTTGCTCATTAACTTAAATAAGTCTATTGCTCATTAAATTAAATAAGAATACATAACTTAAATTAGAATACATAACTTAAATTAAAATACATGACTTAATAAACTACATAACTCATTGTCTTTCATGCTCTGCCCAAAGATTCAATCTCAAATCTTCTGTTAAACTGTCATACAAATTTTGGTTTTGAATGTAATTAGTAATTTGAGCATAATTCCTTGCAGGGGCGCCTCTTTCTGGTTGAATCTTCGGCCTCAAATCTCCATCTTCATAGTTAGTCCACTCTGAATCACGTCGGGTTTCCTGAATTACCATGTTATGAAGAATTATGCAAGTGAGCATAGTCTTGTGCATTTCACGAGGACTCAACCCACGACATGGGCCACAAATGATAGCGAACTTCCTCTTCAAAATTTCAAAAGCGCGTTCCACATCCTTCCTCGCTGCCATTTGGGCATCGTTAAAATGCCGGTATGAACGGCCCAATGCGCCGGTAGGAGGCTGACGGTAGCATTGAACCAAGGTGGACCATTTTGGGTAGATACCATCCGCAAGATAATAGCCATAAGTGTATTTGTGTCTATTAATCATGAAACGGACTTGGGGACAAATTCCATGCTTCAAATCTTCAAACAGAGACGACTTGTGCAAAACATAGATATCATTTTGTGAACCGGAAGACCAATAAAAGCGTGTCATATCCAACAATCGTAAGAAGCAGCAGCTTCAAGGGTAACTGTTGGTTTTGGATAATGACACTTATATTGACCAGCCCAATAAACAGGGCATCCTTTCCATACCCAATGCATACAATCGAGACTACCTAACATTCCTGGGAATCCCCTTTCCTCATTCTCCCTCAATATTTGTCTAACATCTTCCTCGGTTGGTTTTCGTAAATATGTTGGACCAAAATGATTAATCATTACTTCACAAAACAATGAAAGGTAAGTGAGTGAAGTTATTTTACCCATACGAAGATACTCATCGTTCGCATCCGCTGGTCTGCCATAACCTAGAATCCTTAAAGATGAAGTAACTTTTTGTTCAGGACTATGACCTCTAATATCCAGTACATCAAACTGATAATTAAATTGAGGTTCTACTTGACAAAGATCTTCAATAATCTTTCTCACCAGATGCCGAGGCATACGGAATCGACCTTGGAAATCTCGATCGTAGTACACACAATTGGGAAGAAAATAATCGTGCATCGGCTTCGATGGTAAAATTCCCTCCTCGATACGTATACCTTCTTGAGAATACTTCTTGTGTCTCCGGAACTCTAGGTATTTGGCCCGTATGTACAAGCATCAAAGTGTCGATTAGTTTATTACCTTCAGCTTCCTCTTCATCAAGTTCTTGCAACCTCCTTCGATGCATTTCTTGTTGTAATCTAAACCGATTCATAATAACATTCCTCTCTTCATTGGATCTCGCCATTGATGATTATGAAATTTAAAATGAGAATACAAATATAGGGCGTGTATAGGTTGAAGTAGGTGTGAGTACCTTAGAGAAATACGAGGGCGTATATATAGGAGCCAGAGGGGGAAATAGCTGTTGCAAAATATCTAGTGGTCGGTAATATTAATATCGCCGCGATACTATTTAAATCGCACGGTTAATGTATAACGCCAACTATAATCATAATATCACCAGCGTTATTCATAATATCTCTTGCTAGAAAGTCTATCGCTTATTGGTTTCCCCATAGTGGCACAATTGGTTTGCCATGCCACCGGTATGCCAAACGACTTTTTTTTACATGTGCATAGGAATAGGCCTAAAGAATTTGTTTTGTATTTCCACTAGCCCTTAACCCGTGTTAAATCAAGACTGGCCATGATGTTGGTTCATTTTTAATATATCGTATAATTTTTGTCCCGAATACTTATGAACTCATTATGATTTAATATGTGTTTGTCATAAAAATAGTTGGGATTTTCCTCTCTTTTTTACTTTATTTTTCCTTTAATATTTTCATCACGGGAGATTTGCTCAAACGAAAGAAATATAATCTTAACTTCCAGGTTCATTGCTTATAATGAGATAATGCTCTACATGAACATGGAAGTTTAAATATTTTTTGGAAATATGTCGTCGCGGCGCTCATCTCGTGAAATCAACTAATCAATATCGTCCATAAAAGTCTCCACATGCTCCTATTTCGCTCCGGTGACTCATCTATCATGGTCATGTTGTCGATCCTACAAATAGGCAGAGAATAGTATTTTTGCATCGAGCAGAATGATACAAACTATCCAATGTGACATGATTTTCCGTAATTTTTCAACACCCATTAGATGACAATGTTTAAAATGCGTACCCATTACCTTTTCGAATGGATTGTATATATGCGAACCTCTGTCATTGAATCTTCAACAAAGTATTGTGCGAGCAATTCGTTTTGACGAAGGCTTTGGTAACTTCAAAAGTCTTGGACATTTTGTCACTTAGTATGTTCCTACCTTCACTTGGAATACAACCGGCGACACATTACCTCATAAAGAACCTTGAACACATATTGTACTCCATGATCCTATTTCAAATTAATAGATTGTCAATAGATCCTTTACCAAAAGTTGACATATTCTACGTTGAATATTTATAAAAAAAAAAAATTATGGTATTGTGGATCGTTGCTTTCTAAGACCTGTAGTTTTCAAAATTGGCCTCTTCAAGTCCCACGGCTTTCTAAGTTTATATATCTTGTTTGTTTTTAACATTTTAGTTATCCATATTATGTTTGTTACTAACTTTAAACTTGATGTCATCTTCTATTGTGAACTTTATGTGATTTCAGAATCGAAATAGTTATACCTCTTTCATTCGTATCAAGTAATCCGTTGTATATCCCAACAATTCTTCTTCAACAATTCATTTCTTTTGCCGTTTTCGGACCATCAGTATCCATTATTGTCAAACGCAATATGTCTAATTTTTGTTGATGTTATGTATTTGCAATGTTCATTTTTCTTAAATAAATAGATTGTGGAAAAACTAAAAAAAAAAAGAACATAAGTATTACATCGGGTATAAGTTACTATATCCAAAATACTCCGGACACTGCTTATGGTGCCTTGTTTCCTCAAATTCCTCGTTTCATTCTAGACAGTATAGGCAACACCAATCATTTGCGAAGTGAGCTATTTGCGCAAGTGTGGTCAATGTATCCCTTGCCTGTAATAATAATAACAACACGTCAATTTTTTCAAGGCATCCAATTGTAAATGGAATGAATCTAATAGATTTGAATTATACCTCAATCTTAGATATCACCTTCTTCTCACATAACATAGCAATTGAGGAAGGACAAATCTTGACCACTCTTTACATAGGCGAGTTAGCCAAACTATGTTTTGCAATTGTCTTACGTGAAAATTATTATTAATCCATATTTTAGTCAGCTCCTATCGGGATCTAATTAGTCATATAGAAAGTTAATCTTAAATTTTTGACCTTATCTCTTGACCAAATTATTGAAGTATTCTCAGTCATGTTCTACGTGTGATCTACCCATTTGTGTCTACTCTACCTTCTAACCCAGTGAATGAAACCTATACATATTGATCCTTAATTTGATATTTTTGATTTGTCATCAAGAGGTCGCATGATTTGAGAATGTAAAATATAAAAAATATTCTATAAACATCGAAGGCGAAATTTAGATTTATGATTTAGAGTTTTTTATGATGATTTTGATGAACAAACATAATTTTCAAACAAATATTTTAGAATGCAAATACATTTTCCATGATCATATTGTCTTTGTAGGTAGTTGTCGCGAAACAACTCGACATTGATGGTCTTTCAGGAAAAAGAATGTAATAGTACTTGAGTGAGCGATAATGTTCTCTTACGCGGGTACACCGATTGCCTTTATATAATACGGGTGATCGAACAGTCATGATCATATTGTCTTATACGTTCCGGTATCATTATCGAAATATTTGGTTTTTTTCCTTATCAATCGTGCTAACAACACCCAATTACATCTTTCACTATACAATAAAACTCACTAAAAAACAAAAACTATTATTATACACCACTATTACCAACACCCGCACCACCATAAAAACCATCCACCGCCACTATTTCTTCCACCAATAGTAATGTTACCGCCTCCACCATTCACAAACACCCGCCACCGCTTATACTAACCCTACTTCCACTACCACCATTAGAATTAATATAGTTTTTAGTAAAATTATGTATTTATGTTAGATTATTAAAGGGACATTTATAATAGAAATTTAATTAATCATTTATCTTTGCCAAGGACAAATCCCGACCACTCTTTACATAAACAAATCGATAATAAATAATTTCATATGTTGATCTTGATTAGTGTCGAATTTCGTTTAGTTATTATTACATAATGAATAGATTATTTATTATGTGCAATTAGTGAAACACTAATTAATAAAGCAATTATGGTATTTAAGTTGAACACACCACCACCTGTTGGTTTATCTTTTCTATCAATTCCGACCAAGGTGGAACCTTTGGTTAGAGGCCACTCTTATGACACAATAGGTCATGAGTTCGAACCTCCCTGCTATAATTTTTGAAATTCCATATCTTGACTTGAGTATTCATTTTTCAATCATAATATTGAAATTAATGCCACGTGCAAAGTAGTTGTAGGGGGTGGTCGGGAGAACCACGGCCCTTGATTTATCTTTCCCACGGACAAATCCTGACCACCACTCAGACAGGCAAACTTAGCCTAGCTTTGTTTTGTACTCTTGATGGTAGAATCTGTCCTTTAATTCCTTGTGAATTCAAAATTTTGTGAAGGAAAGAAAATCAAAACTGATTCTCTCGTAATTTTTGTGACCCTTGCGCCTAACTTTGGGTTCGAGATCGGATAACAAGATATAATCAAGTAGGATTTGTACAATAAGAAAACAAATATAATGTTGACACATGCTTCTGGAAACCATACGTTTCATATCCAACTTTGCCAGAAACTTATGTTATTACTTGGCATCCCTCAATGGGTGAAGAGTGAGTTGAAGACCGTGTTGAGGGCAACTCACCAAGCCATGAATAGGGGAGAGTACATAGCCAGGAGACAGTGAGGCTGTATTTTTGCAGAATCATGGTGAGTGCAATTTTTGCTTGGTTAACAGCAAAATTCATACCAACGCAATTTCGAGGCCCAAAGGGAACAAAACCAAATTTGTTAGTGCAGCTGTCAATATGCCTTCTGAAAATCTCGGGTTTAAAAAGTTGTACATCTTCTACCCATATCTCAGGGTCATGGTGAGGTGCTAATGGTGTAATAATCACTTTTGTATTTGGTGGAATGATGAGATTATTAACTCTGAGCTTCACTTCTTTTTCGACTATCCTTTTTTATCTTAACTACTGGCGGATAAAGCGGCATTGTTTCATTGATGATCATATTCATCCGCAAGAAAACAAATCAAACTTAGATTACATGAACTGAGCCGCTCTATGTCACTAGGGGTGTACATCGGGTCGGGCAGCCACCCAAGCTCCGATTATAGACATGCCGGCCTGACGGGCTTGTAGTCCTTACTACCCATTAAGTTTAACAAAGCAAGAACAAAAATTTAATGCCCATGGCCCGTCCATACCCGTGAAACAATACAGCCAGGCCAGGTCGGGCCGGGAAGGCCTCGAGGGCCCAAGAGATAACTCAAAATTTTAAAGTATATATATTTGTTTTTTTTGGCTTGATGAATGATGATATATCTGTAACTCGTTCAAATGATAGTTCAAGCAATTCATATTCATTCTTTGTGAAATGTAATTGAATTTTTCTAACCCCAATAAATTGTCCACATATGAAAGTTAAGTTCTTGAGAAATCCATCACACTAGTAGAAAACTTTATTCGAGGCTATTGGCGATCAGCGGGTGGAGTAACTAAACAAAGCAATGGGCATGCTAACCTACTGGACTCCAATATTTGAACAAAAACCCGGGTCCGCCCACTTATAATTATCGGGCAGGCCGGGCTAACCCATGACAGGTTGTCGGGCGCCCATGGGCTCCTTCGGACCCGGGAGGTACATGGCAGGCCGCAGGCTTCCGTGCATTCTGTACACCCCCCTATATGTCACTAAGACCGCTCTAGTTTCACTTTTTTTTTTTTATACATTCCCGTCCCTCCCATTTAGATGGGCACGGCACTGGATAGGCCTCAAATAAAATGGGCTCCTCAAACTAGCCATGCAAATTTGACTACATGTGAGGGACAGAGTTGTGTGTGACTAGTTTTAGGTACGAAAATGCTTGTCTACGGCTTACACTGCTTTCCCTTACTTCGAGGTTTCACGGGGGTTATCAAACTCTATACTGTGGGAAATGGTTTGCTTGGCATTGGTAACATTATGTTATGTCATCGTCGATTCCATTAGATACGCAGTAGCGATTCCCGAAAACAAGTTTCCTTTTCTCTTATTCTTTTTTCATTATTAGTTCTGCCTTGGGAGAAAAAAATAGGCTTAGAAAGGAAACAGACAAAGACTTGACTCTCGGCTAAAACTCTACGATAATTCATTGCACGTACGGTCTCAGAAAACAGACCAAAGACTCTTTTTTCTTTCTTTTTTTGTTCTTCTTGATGTTTCAGGTAACATTTTCTAGTAGAGTACGAAACATGTGTCGTCTGATGACCATCGATGTCCACAATTGTATATATAATTTGAGTAGAAATTGCTGGCCTCACATTGAAAGTTAGGCCAAAAGCTTGAATTCTAGAGCTTCTGGCCCCCTACCAATAGAAATCAAGAGTTTCCGATTTATTTGGCTATTTTTCCTACTCACCACGTCTAAAACATAACCAATCCCTAATTCTCTTCTCATCCCTTCTCCTCCATCCTAATATTGAAAACTGTCGAAAACCCTACTGAACTCTCGAGAAAATGGCCAAAAAACAGCGAGATTATTTAAACTCCCAGGGTATCTATTAGTCAAGGTAATTTATAAATCGAAACTTCAGGTTAGTTTTGTTTTTGAGAGCGGTAGATTCAAATGGGTTCCTATCTTTTTTATTTGTGTTGTTTTGGAAGTGGTAGATTTAAATGGGATTCTTATCTCACTTTACTTTGTTGTATCTTTGTGAACATCCCGGATGATCATGTCTTCTTTTTATCAGGTGGTTACTTGATCACGTATTGTGTTTTCTGTATGTAAAACGGAATGGCAGATCCTAAAGCATAACAAAAATCTGAAGGAACACCGTATTCAAGCAACTATGAGGCCGTAAGGATCTGAAGAAACACCGGAACCCATTAGGCACATTGAAAGTTGCACTTCTAATTTTAGGTCGTCTATTTTTAAAAATGTTGACATACTGGCACAGTTATTTAAAGAATTAGTAAAACAAAAGTCATGAAACTATTGCACTGACACTTGAGTTATTAAGCAGTCCTATCCGCCAGTAGATTTTTTATTTTTTGGGAAGTCCTAATGTTATCAAAATAATTTCCGAGGCACTAGATCCTAATAATCACTACAATTTTTTTGTGAATGGTATGTACATGATAGGTATTCAAATATTATGTATTCTTAAATGATAGGTATGGATGAGCAAGTCAAATATCATGTACTACCAGGATATTCAGTCATAAGCAAGTCCGTGTTAGGGAGCACATGAGGCTTTGCAAACAACATCTAGATACTAAGAGCAACACAGCGGTATGGGTTTCTGGAAAAAAATCTTCTGAGGTAGTTTTGAGGGATTCACAGACATCTCTTCCCAGGGCTACATTGTGAAAATCCTGTATCAAAATAGGTAGTCTTTTTCTTTTACCTTAATTTTGTGTCTGTAGATTGTGTTATCAGAATCAAATTATCAGTCATAGTTAATATTGAGTCAAAGTCTTATCATTTCCTGTGCGGGTTTGCTATCCGTTTATTTCTAAATTATCCCTTTCTGATCAGTGTATGATTACTAATAGACTCAATGTTGTATTAGGTTCAAACAGAGGGACAAGGTTTCATGTACCATATGTTAATTTATTTTGATTTTTTGGTACTATTGTTGTAGAAACTAATGTTTATTTACAGATGAATACAAATTCTACTGAGTTGTGGCAAGTATAATTGATTCGCAAGTTACTGCAATTCGTTATAATGATGGATGGGTTAACTTATGTCTAGGAAATTCTGAATTTCATTTGGATTAATGAAATTTTCACTTTTTGTTTACCGGGATTTGCTGTATTCATATTTTCTTCTATTGTGCGACTTCTTTGTGCAGGAAAGATATCTTGCCAGTGCCGTTGTTAATGGTGGACTATAGTGGAAAAGATGCCAGAAGTACAAGAATGTATTGATCCGGATTATGGGGTCGAATGCTCTCAAGATTTCATTATGGATACAATGAGTTACTGATTCTTGGTCCATAAATAAGGTAAGTATCCTCTTCTATATTTTCCTGCGGTTGAATATGCAAGATTTCTAATTTACACTACATCCTAATTTTCAATTTTTGCAAAGATAATCTTCAAAATTGATCTCATTCCAGTTTAACTTAAGTTGTTTTTTTGACGTTGGTCTAACTTTTACTATAGATGTTTTACTTTTCGTTCTTGAATCATATGATAATTTAGTGGAATTTACCCTTTTTTGTTAGGTTGTTCTCTAATTTATTGAATTTTTGGTCGTTGTTGCATTTTTTTTTATTTGCATAAAATGGATATCAATCTTGGGTTTAGGAAGAACAGAGAGACTCACTTAAGGTAAAGTTGGACTGCACAGTATTGCATTAGGCATTTCTACATCCTTTCTCTGTTGAGTCTTGCATAACAAATTCTTCTTGCTTTCTGACATCTTCATAGTACACAAAAATTAGTATGATGTATATGGTTTTGGTTTTGTACACAAAAAATCAGAAATTAGTATTTCTGAGATGATTTTAATCTTCTCATGATGTCTTTTCATCACTTCGCATCTACGGGAGAAGATATCACCAACATTAGATGAACATTGACAATTCACCTCAGGATCTGTTTTAGTAAAAACTTGATGAGGTAAGGGGAATCCGGAACAATAAGGTACCTAATAAGATCAGTTTCTTATTAGGTAGCGATGAAAGGCCACTGTTGGATGAAGTCTTGAAGATATTGATGATTAAATGTCATTGTTGGTTGAGGATACTGATGACGATGAATAAAGATCAAAAGACATAGATTAGACACCATACTCCTTGGAGACTACTGATTTATTACAAAATTAGGACAATTATATGAATTTTTCTTATAGTAGTTGTTTATTTGTTGGTATTACGTTTTTGGCTGGGCTAAAATAAAACCGCTACTCTCATGGTTGTGCTTCTAAACTTCCAAAAATTGATACAGGTTATTCAGAAAATCTCTAACAATTGTGTCAAGCAACATATTCAGTTAAGAGGAACAAAAGTTGGTATTGTAAAATAATCATAAGTTTTTATGAAATTTGGCATGTTTCACTTAGACGCAATGCCAAGCACCAAAATGTTATATCTCAGATGTTTTAGTCCTTCACTACAACACCTGCACATTAGTAATTGACCCATCTTCAATTGGATTTGGTTAAGTGGACTTATACTGAAGATCGGGGTACCCAATGATCCACTGCCACTGATGATCTAAGTAAAAAAAAAAAAGATTGATACAAATAGATTTATTACGAAAGATAGTTTTCTGATAACTATGAACCCATCCATATTTAAATTTTATTACAAAAAAAATATGATAACTACGAATCCATATCTTCAACTAGAGATCCTAATTGTAAACATAATCACTACCTTAATAAATACCTAATTGCAGTCGTAACATAAACCTCTCATACCGGACATATTTGGCTTAACCTCTGTATATTATCCTTTTCTTCTCAACTTCATTTATCTATAATGGAAACAACTAAACTTTGAAGAGCCTATTGCAGAACGCGAGGAGTCGGGGTTTCTTTCATTATATTGAAGGATTCTTAAATAGTTTGGAGTGGGAGAATGTACGACGACAAGGTATTAGGCAATAAGTGGCACGATAACTGTAGTTATTAGAAAGATAACTTTCAGTGTGCCTAATAGAATCCCACTTTTCATAGAAGCATTATCTAATAAGGTAATTAAAGCTTAAATATTAAGCGGAGAAGAAGCTGGAAATGTTGCCAACAATTTTATTCAAGATTTGTTGTTATGGAATGTGTGTAATAAGCATATTCATAAAAACCAATTTTCGATATTTCTAAGTCTAAAACAAATGTGGAGGAAAACTTGCCGAAGATTGGCAAAAAAATCAGTCATCCCAAAAACGCAACCCGATAAGCTAATACTTTGCATCTGCTAATACTACATTTTGCCACAATATGAGGGACCTGTTTCTGCATTTTGAGCACAAATAATAATACAAATAACTTAGCCCCGTGCAACGCACGGGGAAGACACTAGTTCCAAATAATAGTAGTAGAGCAGTATCTCTTTTGTTCATTACCTCTGCTCTGTTCTGCACCACACAATCATACGCGTGGTTTTTTCTTTGCTCCGATACAAGTTTGGAGTTATTTATGTCACGCGGTAATACGTTGTGCGTAGGCTTCTTCCGGGCCTAGTTATCAATTCGGTCTGGGTAAAAATTCAGATCGGTAAAAGTGCGCTCATTAATTGGTTGGAAGAAATATTAGTTCGGTCAAATATGCATGATTCGAGAAAAATGCGGAAATGCATACATTCGTGTTTAATAGTTCAACATATCTCAATTTGACATGTATTTTACTATAAAATATATTTTTTTTAGTATTATCATGTATTAAAAATTATTTAAGTGTTATTACTTATAAAAAAAATTATGGTGGTTTTATTTTGCAGAATTCACAATTTCAAGGAATTCATAATACCATGGGATTATAAATTCCAGTATTCATGTGAATCCTTCGTGTGTTTCGCATCTCAGTTAAAATTTCTAGGATTTGTAGGACTCTCTTGGTTTAAAGTCCATGTATTGTTTGGCACTACCCAGAATCTTAAAATTGCATTCATATATATGGAATTTAAAGTTTAAAAAAAATGGGTCCCTAAATCCCTTGATAAGTTTCTCAGTAAATCTTAGGAGGAGGGGTCGGACTCCATGTGCGTGGATTATTTGCTAGAAAAGTGATTCCCGTAGGAAACGTAATTCCAGAAATTTGAGCAACCAAAGATATCAAGAAAAACATAATTCCACCAAATCCCCTAAACCCATAAATCCAATCTTTAAAGGTCTGCATCCAAACCACCATTATTGTATATTATAAGAAAATCCATAATTTAAATGGTCTATATAAACATAGTACGTATGAGAGGATATGATGAATATTGTGGAATCACCATAAAACGGGGTTGAAATACTGACTGAATTAATGCGGCAAATAATTCGTAAAAATTCGTATAGTTCGTGAACTATTCAGGAATGATAAAAGAAATCGTGAATATGATTCGGGTTGTAAAAATGCGCGTATTAGTACGTGTTCGGATAATTCGTATATAATTCGCGAACTTGCTAACTAGGCTTTCGGGCGCTAGTATATAAATTAACTAAAGAACAGAACAAAATGTTGCTCTGGGAAACATAGGTATTGGCTATGAGAGCGTTAATTTCCAATACAAATGCTAGGTGGAGATCTTATTAGCACCTTTTTTGCGTCGGTCATTGCAAATAGTGATGAAAATTTCACCTAAAAATTCATCTTCAAACCCCCAAAGTCTTGTATGACAAATTTTATTTAATTATACAAACAAATTATGATTTGAACTTAATACCCAAGGTCACGAAGAAAATTTAATTTAGACTTTCTTCTTTACCCCCGCTTAATCGTATCATCTCGTTTTATGACCTTGCCTCTTGCATCGGAGACAAAAATTCAGTGGAATTACATTTTAGATGGCATGCTATTTTAAAACCTTTACGGCTTGCATTGAATATAGAAATACTGGACCACTAGATAGTATAATGCTAAGAGCAGTTCCTGTGGAACGAGCAAAATGAAGTTTGTTCATTATGGATTCAACAAACATGAAAAACGGATGGACAACCCAATAAATTTGAGGGTTTGTTGAGTGAGATGAAAGAACAGACGCGCACTTGATGTACAACCTGGCGTTGGAAGAAAAACCTCAAGCATTGGAAGAAAAACACCAGCGTGTGTTGTTTGACCGCCCCTTGGTTTTCTCTCTCCAAAACTCAGTTATTTGTTTTAATCAGGGACCCAACCCTTATTAGTTTATACTCCCTCCGTCCTAGTTTACTTGCCAAAATTGGGAATTTTTTTTGTCCTAAATTACCTACCAAGTTTCATATTTTTCCACTTTTTATCCTAATTCACCCCTATGTTGGAATCAGGTCATATATATATCAGAAAATGGGCCATATAGCCAAAAGTGAATGTTTTCTGGGTCAAATGGACGGGTAGGAATTTGGTTTGGGTCAAATGACCAAAAGAATCTTTTAACGTGGAGAGACATTAATACCCTTCTGTAACCGTCACGATCTTCTTTTCTCCCACATAAGAAACCACGATCTCACTCACTCTTTTGAGAGAGAAACCACCAACGTTCTTCATCTTCTCCCCACCATCAACGACAACTTCCTGCACCGTCTCCCCACCATCATCTCTAGTAAAAACGTTATCATCCACCGCCTCCTCAACATCATCACTAGCGAAGTTGGTTTCATCCACCTTACATTCACCATCATCACAGAAAATTCCTCAACCGTCTCCCCACCATCAACACTACAAGAAATTGGTTTTATCCACCGCCTCGTAATACACCTTCAACACTACAGAGAGGTTTCATCTACTGTGGAATTAGGGTTTCAATCATTTAAGTGTATTCGAAGAGTTAGGTTTTCAATCGATCCACATAATGTCTCCTAAAACTCGTAAGTTTTCAAACCCTAACTTTGTTTTGTTCTTAAATTCAGAATTGCATGATTAAATTGTTGAATTGGTTGTTCTCTTTTTCATTTCAGTTAGTATTTTTTAGATGAAATTGGTTTGCATCTGGTTGTTTAAGAATTTCCAATGTTAAAATGGTTGAAGTGAAATTGGGTGAATTTGATTTTCATATGGGTATCTGAATTGTTTCATCGGGTTTAAAGCATGGATGGAATCGGTTTCATCCACCATTAATCTGCTTTGTAAGTGTATATTGTTTGGTAGATTAAAACCGGATGAAAACAGATTTCGTTCGGAGTTTAAAGATACATCTGCAGTTAGTATTGTATGTTGTGGATTTTGTTCATAATTTTAACATGATTTAATTTGGTTGTTGTATGAAAAGATACCCATATGGATTGCATCTGGTTATGTTTTGGATGGATTGCATGAAATTGGTTTGCATTTGGTTACGAAGTAATGATCAGGAGGTGATTGAAACTGGTTTTCATCTAACTTTAAGTTAGGATGCAACTGATTTGCCTCTGTTGCATAATCTGGTTATGTATATAATTATAATATATAATTTGGTTGTTGTATGAAAATGAAAATGTATGTTATGGATTGCATCTGGTTATGTATAATGTATGTTAAGTTGGTGGTTATTAAATTCTTAAACAAGTATAATATATAAGATGTAAGTGGGTTTCATCTGATACCTGCAGAAACTTGGTTTCATCTAGCTATAATATATAGGATGCAACTGGGTTTCATCTGATTCCTGCAGAAACTGGTTTTCATCTAGCATTAAAGATGGGATGTAATTGAGTTGCATCCCACATTTAGAATATGACTTAACCGGTTTCATCCAAATTGTTGCGAGCACGTGAGTGCAAGAAGAGTAAGAGTGCTTGCAGTCTTTGAAAGAAAATCCAAGAAAAAGCATGATGTGGATGTGGGTGGTGAGTCTAACACGGAGAATGTGGATGTTGTTGATGCCGAAATGGATGAAGACAAGCCAGAGAAAAAGGAAGGGAAGAAAACGTTCCGATCAAACATGAAACCGACGGTTGAAGTGCTGGAATCACTGGTATTTACTGAAAGACAAGAGGCTGTGTTAAGGAAGACTAAATTCTGGAACTTTATTGAGGCGATCAAACAAGGAAAAGTGGGAAAGGCCGAATGTAGCAAAGCTCCAAGGGCGTTAGAGTTCATCATAAGAAATTTTGACCTGAAAGAGTTGGCATTCAAGATTGGTGATCAAGTTTTCAAGACTGATCCAAACCATCTTGCTGTTATTTTCAAAATGCAGAGAATACGTATGAGTGAAAAAGATAAGAAACTTTATGGACCAAAGGAAGAAACTAGTTTGAAAACGTCTGAATTTTACACCAAATACTTTCTGGAGCCAATGATAAGGGATGCTGAAAAGAAGAAAGAGGAAGGTGAAGCCAAAGAGAAAAAAAAGAAGAAAGCCGGAGACAAAGAAAAGAAAAGCAAAGAGGTGAATATTGGGGACAAATTGCATAAGAAATACATCCTCGAAGGAATAAAGGCTGCTATGATGAAGAAGGAAAAGAAGAAGACTTGGCGATACTTTGTTCTTGTTCATGTTCTACTGTATTCTTCATAAACAGGAGGTATGTATGTCCACTACAAGTATTTGAATCGCTACAGTCAATCGATTCAATTAACAAAGTCTCTTGGCCGGATTTAATCCATGAGCATCTAATGCAAAGCGTTAAAAGCCGTGCACAAGACACCTTACTCTATCAATGGTTGTAGCTTCTATTTATGGTGAGTATCGTCTTGTATCTTTTGCATATATATATATATATATATATATATCGTCATGTGGTGATTATTAACTTCTATCTTTTGTTGTTGCAGTTATGGATTTTTGAGCAAGTGAAAGGCGAAGGCATTGTTAGGAAAGCCAACAGTGATGCATGGCCAAGGTTTGCAAGATGGGACTTGTATAAAGTATCTTGTGAAATTGAGGGGAAGCTTGAAACTCTTTTCAAGCAATCGGGTAAAAACTTGTTGTTTATTATAAATCGGATGAAACCGATTACATATTATGTTGAGTAAGTTTAGATTCATTTTTAAAATTTTATTCCTTATAATATTTGGATGAAACCGGTTGCATCTTATTTTAGTAATGGATGAAACCCATTTTCTACCAAGTTACATCATGTGTTATCGGTGGATGAAACCCGGTTACATCATGTGTTATCATATGATGAAATCGATTACATCTTGTTGTTTTTGTGTTTGCAAAGTTGTTGATTTTGTTGGTAGGTGGAGGAAGAGGAGAAACAATTATGCTTGTTTGATGATGAAGAAGAAAACAAAGATGAAGATGATGTTTCCAAGTTGAAGAATGAACTAGCCGAGAAGGACAACATTATCCGTCACTTGAATGCCGAGTTAGGAGCAAGGAATGCGAGTTGGAAGCAAAAGAGGTTGAGTCGGAAGCAAAGGATAAGACAATCTCGGACACCGCAAAGTCAAGTGGAAACCTTGAAAGCGCAACTCAAGTCTCAACCAAGGGGACTCCGCAAGCTTCACCCCTCGATATTGTTCTTTACACTCCACCCGAGAACTTTTTCAACCTAAACATCACTCAAGAGATGAACAAAACGGTGGAGGGTCTTGTTCTCAAGACGCTAGCAAGGCAGTGAAACCGGTGGAGCCGCAAATCCAGTTGACGATATTCTCGAAGCGTAACCTCGTAACACCAGTTCTCCATCGAAATCAACCAAGAAGAAATTGTCACAAAGAGAACCTCTGGCAGTTATAAGTAAACTTGGATCGATTGAGAATAGAGTGAAGAACGTATATAAAAGGACTAGACAGAATAAGTTTGTAACAGATGAGGATGAGCGTGCAGAGAAGAAGCAGAAGGACGATAAGTTGAAGAAGTTAACAAGGAACAACAAGCTGTGGAAAAATTACTTGAGTTGCGGAGTAAGACTAGCTGAAGAGAAGTTAATAAAGGAGTACTTTGGAACTGGTAACTTAAGGTACGTATCCGCATTCTTTTGCTGTTATTTTTTTTTTTTACATTCTACATCTTATTTTTTGTAAATGTATTTGGTTACATCATGTTAAAAAATTAAAATGATGAACTTGTAAATGTATTTGGTTACATCATGTAAATGTATTTGGTTACATCATGTATTTTTTGTAAATGTATTTGGTTACATCATGTGCTTGTCTGAAATTAGATGAACTTGTTTAAATGCAGCGACTGCGTTTGGAAATCCAATGGAGGTGTATGTATTAGTGGCGAACACATCCAGCAACTCGTTTTCAATCAGCCATTGGTGAACACTATTTTGGAGTTCAAAATCGAAAAATGGAGACAATTGTTTCAATCAAGCGGTGATACCAAAGGATACTTCAAGTCGATCTTTCTCAATTACGCTTGCATGGGTAAACATTTTGAATACTACATTTTCAAATGAATGAACTTAGGTCTCATAATTTGTTTTCATATAACTTTAAGTTAGTGTAGGATGTACCTGGCTTGCATCTATTGCTTGAAAACATAATTCTCTCACTAGTGCAGGATAAAACTGAGTTTCATCCAGCTATTATATATAGGATGCAACTGGTTTTCATTAGATACTTGCAGAAACTGGTTTTTCATCTAGCATTAAACATGGGATGTAATTTAGTTTCATCCATATTAAAAATATGGTTTAACCGGGTTTTGATTCAAATTTGTCTTGACTTGATGTCATTCATGGGGAATGAGTGATGGTCAAAGATGATAATTTCTGAACTGGAGAATATTGATGTCGAAACGCAACACTTGTTCATCCCAATGCTGAACGAGAAAGAACATTTCACATTGCTTCACTTTGACATCCATGGCAGAACTTGGACACACTACAATTCTCTCTTAGGTTCTTCAAACTATTTAGAGGATGCTAAAATAATGGCGCAAAAGAGTAAGTCACTCATTAGCATTCAAAGCTTGAAAGTACTAGTATGGATGACATTGATGTCGTCGTGAAATCGATTGTCCACAACAGGTGAAAGGTAGGTCGTTAACTCTTTGAACTGAAATTATAACATACATAATTGTTTGAAGTTTAAACCGACATTATATTTTTTTCTAGACGCAGAAAGTGACATTACATATTCATTTGTCTTGCAAATTCCGATTCGTTGATGTATGTTATCTACTTCATGGAATGGGCAATGACAAACGGTTACTCCTTTAAAGTCAAAGATACTCTTAGAGAGGAGATGGGCACAAGACGAATCAATCTCGCATATGAAATCCTAACTGATGAGAATAGCTGCTGGAAAGTTTGATATGTTTAGGTTGTTTAGAAAACTAATGTAGTTCATACGGAAGTACTTTTTTTTTTGTTGGACTATGTCTTCGCATACATTAATATGAAATCCGTGGATTCGTCTTAATTAAAATATGAACTTTTTTACTGAAAAATGCCTATACTTCAATTTCATGATAGTTGTGTTTGAATATGTTACAAAACTGGTTACATCCTAGCCTCTGCATAAAACGCAATTTTTGGTCGGGATTGTAATGTGCTAGATGAAACCTTGAGTTACATCCTAGCCTGTACAAAACTGCAATTTTTTGTCAGAATGTTACCAGGCTAGGATGTAACCGAGTTACATCCTAACCGAGTTACATCCTATACAAAACTCTTTTCAGAGTATGCAGGTTGAAAAAATAGTTTTTACTCGTCGTAATGTGAAGGATGAAAACCGGTTTCATCTCAGACAATTAAATTTGAATCTTCGCAAACATTCAAATTTTACGGTGAAAATCAAGGGAATGTACAATTAAACTAAATCAACATAAGACTATAAGATATATACTATAAAACTGAAGAGCTATACTTGAAAAAATAATTCCATAAAATATTTTTTCATGAACAAAAGAAACAATCCAAGGTAAAAACTAGTTGCAAAAAATATAATTCCATGTTAATGAATCTTAAATGTGCAACAAGAGGTCGCAGAGAAGAATAAACTAATAAAGATATCATGGTAAAAAGCCGCTTAATGAAGGCCGGAGTGTTCTTAACGTTGCTTTTTCGCGCAGAGGATGAGGACACGTCGTCTTGTTATGATGTGCCCGAGTATGGCAGGTTACCGCACGTAATTGGTCTCTTGAAACTTGCGCTACCGGTGTTAGGAATCCGCTTCTTCTTCTGGACTACCGCCTTTTTTTTCCTAGACAGTTGGTGGGTTCACGAGATTTCCGTGAGTAGCAACATCAATAGGCTTGTCATAATCGGGAATGGGCTTGATAGCACGATCATACGAAAGCACGGAAGCTAGCAATGCTTTGAAAAACGGATTAATGTACTCGTAAACATTGATCTTATTTGAATGCATACACGCAATAGCGTGATCACAAGGGAACTGGTCAGGAAACCAAACCCTACAGCTGCAATGAAACTTCGCAATATTAACAGCATGCGTGTACTTTCCATCAAAACTTCCCACTCCATGTCACTGTGACTTGGTTATTCTCCACTGACACCAGCACGAATAGAAGCCTGCACTTTTTTTCTCTAGCCTGGGACAAATGAATCCTTTATACGTCGCCCCCTTCAACTTCCTTTTACTCATCTGATCCATAATCTTAAGTCTAATCCAGTTAACAAGTGTTGCAATAGGCATACCTTTTGCTTCCTTAATCCAAGAGTTGAACGACTCGCAACGTTTGAACACATGTCGCCATAACGACAGCCAAGACAATGTGCATTGGACCAACATTCCACTGGAAGGTCACTCAAGAATTTGTGAAGACCATCACATCCCATATCCTTCAACTTTTGCATACCTTCATGAAAGCCTTCATGCGTTGATGAATAGAAACATTGTTTGAACAAATCCATCGCAAAGACCATGCTCTCCCTTTTTCTTGTTGGTCTTACCGCGGACATTATTCTTCAAATGTCTGGTAACACCAACAATGACTTTAAAGTTGGAAAACATTACGAATCCCTTGGATCAAACCCTCATGGCGATCCGAAATAATAGTTAATACACGAGGACCCAAGATAGTTTTTAATTTTTCCAAAACCAATGCCAATTCTCAATAGTTTCACCCGATACGATACCGTATGCCGAGGAAATATTCCTACGTAAACAAAACAAACACAAAAAGAAAAATCATATTAAACTGACTGAAACTGCTATTGTACAGAATGAAAACCAGTTTCATTCTCTAGTCTGACTTCACAAATGAAAGATGAAATTGGTTTCATCCAGTGATAATCTGACAAATTTATAATCTGACATCAGGTGAAAGTTGCATCAAAGTGAAATTAATAACCGACAAATTTATAATCCGACATCGTGAAAGTTGAAATCTAAAAATGTAAGACTTACCATTATTCGCATTCTTCCCAGAGTCGCCATAAGACAACCCCTAAATTTTCCAGTTAGGAAAGTTGCATCCAAGAACAATACCGCGACAATATTCGAAACCCGAGATGCAAGCATCGAAGGATAAGAACAAGCTCTTAAACTGGCCCCCCTTCAACAACTAAATCAGCCCTACTACCTCGGATCGTGTTTCTTCACGGCTTCACACCACCAAACCAGTCGTTTGTATGATTTAGTGTCCTCGCCATACAATTCCTTCAAACATAATTCTTTCCAAGCATGCGCCCGATCGTAGCTCAATTCTAACCCATAATCACTTTTGAATTCTTTAACAATATCCCCGACTTTCTTGTTGGGATTCATTCAATCTGCTCAAATATCAAGCTCTTGACAAGATCGCGTAATCGGATCAGCCTTTGTTCCGTCACTATAACCAAGACAAAGCATTTATGTTCCCCGTTATAGGCCTTGAGGAATAAATGACCCTTCACATTGGAAGTCTTCGAGCTGCATGGAACATCCAAATGCATTCCAATTTCTCCTTGTAATAACATTCCACCGTATACCGTTCGGATTGCTCTTGAGAACTCTCACCCCGCGACCAAAAAAATGGTTATATTTCAACAACAAGACGAGCTTCATCTCGTCCTCCATAAAATTCTTGACCAACACCTTTTATAATAAACTCCCATTCAGCCGCCTTGCAAGATCTTTTAATTGCCAACTTTCCATTAAATGCACGTTCTTGAGACATGGGGATATCTTGAGATGAAACAAGCTCTTGAGAGGAAGGGATAGGTGACTGATCTGAGCTATTGCTTTTACCTAAAAGCAACTCCGTCATTGTAGGTGTACGAGTAACTTTTATCGCTGCTCGGAAGATGAACCAACCGATCTCTCGCTAGGGTCTGGTGCTAAACGAAACTCGCTCATTGTAATGCCGCTAGGAATATGACGAGGAATAACCAATCGATCTCTGCTAGGTCGGTGCTAAACGAAACTCGCTCATAGTAGGTTCACGAACAAAATCAGAGCACGAAGAGGAACACGTTCAAATAAACGAAGCTCCAAGAAAGATAACTCCTTAACAATACACAATGATAAGAAAGACCGGAGCTTCACATCACTGTCAACAACATTGCTTCTCCCCTCATAGTCAAATACAAACTGAATTGAGTCCGGTGAAATGATATTCCAATGAGAACAAACATGCGACTTCAACTCATCAACTGTTGAATTCACATTAACATGGTATGGGCATGCATCAGCATTTGGATAACCACACGGAGAAAATGACGAACCATCTACAAAAGGAATATACAAACAACATATGAGCTTACTGCATCTCTAAAGGTAATGGTCTGTTCCTAGAACTTTAATAGCATATAAATAGTTATTATACCATACTGGTTTTTCATCAAGCATTAAGGGTTATGCAATCAACTATTAGAACCATCTATTCCATCTATTAGAAAATTAAGGGTTTTCTAAGAATAGTAACCAATTTAGATTTCAAGAATTTTATTCTTCAATCACTTAGCAGAGTAGCAGAGGTTTCTTCTCATCTTCTACCTTCATGAAACGACACTAAAAGAACCTACGACACTAAAAGAACCTGATTCCATATCAGTTAAACTTTGTTCATCTTTGGGTTATGCAATCAACTAGTTTAATTGTTTCTGAAACAAGCATAATTGTTTCGTTAACAACCTGCAAACACATAAACACAGGATGTAACTAAATAAACCCAAAAATTGGTTATTAGTAAAACCCTAGATAATCACCAACTGAACCCAAAAATTAACAAAAATATGAAAATTGAACCCAAAATCTACACAAACAGAACGGCGTTACAACAATTAAACCAAAATCGAATTAAAATTGGATGAAAGAAACGAAATCGTATCAGCAAAGCTTGTTGAAATTGAAAATTCAAACTTACTGATTTTGGTGATATGATTGATGATTGAGCTCTTAAAATACTGTTTGACTTCGATTCACAAAAAGCATAAACACCATGATTGATGATCGAGCTCTTAAAATTGATCCCAAATCTGAAAACCAAAAATAGTTATGAAGAAGAAGAAGAAAGCGACGAAGAGAAAAAAACGAGTAGATGCTGCTTTTGGGTGGGTTTAAAAAACTTTGGTTAAAAGGTTGAGGGTTAATTTTGGTAGAACACATTTAATTTTTTTATTTTTTCTGGGTGAAATATCCAAATTGGCTATTTAAACAATATTTTTCTGATATTTGGCTAAATAAACAGTATCTAAACCTAGAAATATATTTCACCCAGGAATTCTTGTTTTTGGTCTTTTTGACCAATTTTGTGTATATATATATATATATATATATATATATATCCTTTGTTTTGAATTCTTCAAGTAAAGACCAAAAAACTAGATACTACATCCGTTTCTAGAAAAGTGTTACTTTCACTTTTTCATTTTAGCGTAAAAATAGACCAAATTGAAAAAGTGAAAGTAACACTTTTCCAGAAACGGAGGGAGTATGTAAAAAATATGTATCTTAAATACTAGTTTGGGGTAAATCTGGAAAAAAATCTACTCTCTGCATTTCTTAATTTGTGTGCAAAAACCAATTTTGGCAAGTAAACTAGGACGGAGGGAGTATTAATAAAATCACTAGTGGGAGCCAACTGTTATTAGTTTATATTAATAAAATCACTAGTGGGACCCTAAAATATCAGATTTGTTTATTTTGTCTTGGTTTTCTATAGTGCAAAAACGTGTTTATTCTTCCACGTGGCTCAACAAAAAAAAAAATTGTTCATGCCATGCCATAGGAATTGCACTAAGTACACCACTGGATATACATTCCTTCCTTTTTCTGTATTTATTTTCTTTTATTAATAAATTTTTAGCTTAAAAAACAAAGAAAAAAATTTCGCAAAGAAGTGAAATATTTAAACGCGTGACATGATTCTACGACTCTTTTCGCGTAAAGTACGTGCTTGTGAATATAAACTTGTCCACAACGTTCCTTTTTTTTTCTGTATCATCTTCTCGTTTTCAGGTTTCACTACCCAATCTACACACATAGTGCTTCCTCTTTCAGCCTTTGCTTGTAATCAGCAATGGATGTTGTTAGTCCCATCGTCGACATTATCTCTCGTCTATGGAAATGTTCTGCTGCCCATAAAAAGTATCTTTGTGAACTAACAAAGTATTCAAATGCGTTAGAGACTTCCTTCATGAAACTGAAAGATCGAAGAGATGATGTGAATGAAAGGGTTAATATCGCAGAGTCAAACCCAACAGAACGGGCAAAACGTACCCATGAAGTTAGTGGTTGGTTACAAAGAGTAGAAACCTTGGAACCAGAGATAGAAAAAATATTACAAGAAGGTATCAAGAACGAAGCAGGAGGTCGCTATTTTTGTTGCTTGGGTGGAAAAAATTGTTGCAGTGGTTACAAACTTGTCAAACTAGTGGATAAAAGGCTGAAAGATGTCGAAAAGTTGTGGGTCGAAGGAGTCTTCGAAGTCTTGATTGATAAATCTCACCCCGATGCTGTTCGAGAGATATCTGCAAATCAAGCTCTGGGAATTAACCAAAAGCTTGAGGAAATATGGAGCTTATTGGCTGATGAAGCAAGCCTTGTGAGAATCATAGGCTTATATGGAATGGGTGGAGTCGGCAAAACAACTCTTCTGAAGAACCTAAACAATGAGTTTCTAAAAAGAAACCATCATTTTGATTTAGTCATTTGGGTTGTGGTTTCAAAAGATCTAGATATCAAAAACATTCAAAAACAAATCGGCAAGTCACTTGGGTTGTCATGGTCAGAAGAAACAAGTATAGATGATAAAGCCAAAGATATAACCCAAGTATTAAAGAAGAAAAAATTTGTGTTGTTCTTGGATGATATTTGGGAAAGAGTTGATTTAGCAACAATTGGTATTCCGAATCTAAAAAATGATACTCAAGAAATAATCAATATGTCTAGAGTTGTTTTAACTAGTAGATCAGAATCTGTGTGTGGGTTTATGGAAGCTGATGCAAAGATCAAAGTACACTGCCTACAATGGGACGAAGCTTGGAGTCTATTTCAGAAACAGGTTGGACAGCAAGTGATGAATTGTCATCCAAACATATCGGATCTTGCTAAGCAGGTCACAAAAGAATGTCTTGGTCTACCTCTAGCACTCATTACTATTGGTCGAACTATGGCTAGCAAAACAACTCTCCAACAATGGCATCATGCAATCACTGTTCTTCAAAGATCCGCGTCAGAGTTTTCAGGTATGGTTAGTCAGTTATTTTCCAATATATACAATAATTAACTTTAATTAATTTCCATCGTATTTAACATTAATTATATCGTACCGACTCACTTGTTATATGTATCTGACCAAGTTAACATAATTTGTGTTTTCAGGTCTTGTTGATGGAGTGTTTGCTATTCTGAAGTTCAGCTACGACAACTTAGAAAATGAAAAGTTGAAATCGTGTTTCTTATACTGCTCCTTATACCCAGAAGACTACTCAATTCAGAAAGAAGAACTAATTAAACTTTGGATAGGAGAGGGGTTCTTTGGCGAAGTTGATGATATAGATGAAGCTTATAATGAAGGTCATGATGTGATCGGAAGTCTTAAAAGTGCATGTTTGCTAGAAAGTGGTGATAGTACAGACGGAAGTGAGGTGAAAATGCATGACGTAGTTCGTGATTTAGCAATTTGGATCGCCTCAGATCTTGGTAGTAAAAAAGGCAAATATTTAACAGTCCAGACACAAAACAAACTGAAGGTCCGTGAATGGGAGAAGGCAGAGAAGATCTTTTTATTAGATAACATATCAATCAAAGAACTTGGAGCACCAAAATGCCAGAATCTCTCAACTATGTTGCTTCGACACATTAACATATCTGATGACTTTTTCAATCTATGTCCATGCTTAAAGTCTTAGATATGTCTGGTTTTGCAAATCAAGAAACTCCCGACAAGTATTTTTTCACTGATTGAATTACAACATCTTGACCTATCATGGGTCGAGGGTAGATATGGTCCAATAGAACTAAGTCCAGGGACTTTAGTTTGTCTTACAAAATTAAAGATGTTGGACTTGTTTTGTTCAGGGTTATGCAACTGGGAAGTAGAAGGTGGACCATGTCTCAGCGAGTTGGAAAGCTTAGAAGACTTAAATCATCTCAGAATCAAGCTAAAGACGGGTCTTGCTCTTCAAAGGTTAGTAAGTAGTCACAAATTGCAGTTGTGCACAAAATGGTTACAAATTATCAAATGCGAGGGTATCACAACCATCGTTTTATCACCATCACCATTGTCTTTACCGTCATCGCCAATATTATCAGTTGTTAGTTTTGCAAACATGGCTAGTTTAACAACACTTTATCTCGAATCGTGTGAGTTGGAAGAGTTGAGAATCGTGGGTTGGATAGGTATGGAAGATAAGGTTACTTTGTTCACGACTTTGGAGAAACTTAACATTTGGCTCATGCCAAAGTTAAAGATTGTGTGGGATGTGCATCAACGGTCAACGTTCTGCTTTAGGAACCTTAAAGATGTAAATATATTTAGCTGTCCCAAATTGAAGGATGTTTCATGGTTGATCTATGCTCGGAACCTAGAGACACTTTCTTTGCATGATTTGGGCGAACTAGAAGATGTAATATCTGGTAATTATGCAGGAGAAATTGATGTGTTTTCAAGACTAAAATATTTGAAGTTGGACATGCTAATGAATCTAAAAAAGATATGTAGCCATACTGTGAAGTTCTTCTTTTTGGAGTTTATTACAGTGAAGAAGTGTCCACAACTAATGAGGCTGCCGTTTGACATCAACAGTGACATTCCTAGCACTTTACAAAGGATTGAAGGATATCAGGAATGGTGGGAAAAACTAGAATGGGAAGACGAAACCACCAAATCTAATCTTGCTCCTTATTTTGTTGACACCGGGTCATAAACTGTAAGAGAAGATAAAGATTTTATGCTTTTTTATTTCTGTTTTGTGATATGTATCGACTTAGAATTTGTATTTCAATGCATCTAGTGGGTTATTGAACTGAATGAAGTTGAGGAGGTAACACTTTTTAACATGTGAAAATTATTAGTTTCCGTCTTAAATACCACCAGTATCGGTGTTGCCTGCTCTATGAGCTATTAATAATACCATGCATGTTGTTTATAGAAATGAAGTGAGATCTAGGTACACACCAGCTGAACTTATATTACATAATGGAAAATGAGTATAAGTGTGGAACCTTCCTTAACCAAAATGAGATGAACTTACAGCGGAACATTTGTAAATCAGTTATGGTGCCAATGATTTGACAACATAACACCATTCCTTCGCCTATTATAACTTGTAGGACTTCTCAATTCTTTAGAATACCGAAGTTCTAATTACATTTAATAGCTTAACAAAATCTAGATTACATGTAAACTCCCAAAATTTAGAGCTTGGTGCTTTTAAAGTTTTGAGTGGAACTCTTGGGTCTTTTTACTCCCTTCCATGTTGTACTGTTTTGGGCCATCTAGTTGAATTTTCTAGGATTTGTCTGCACCAGAGACACTCAGGAAAGTGAAAACGATCTTTTAAATGTGAACATCAGTCAATTTTCTCAAACACCAAAGAAAGGTGAAATGCCTTGCAACATGGGCGTACTCATGGTTTCTCTTCTCATTTTATAAACTATTGTTTTGTGTTTCCATGGGAGAATCTGTAAGGAGGTCCTCTAATCCCTTGTGAATTCAGCGAACGCATTGGAGGATATTAATCATACTTAGTGAAGGAAATAAAATCAGCATTGGATGCTCTCGTCATTTTTTATAACCCCGTGTACTTTGGGTTAAGGCCCTCTAGCTTTCGGGCAGATAATAATTTCTAAGCTATAGGAATCTTCTCATCTGTAAAGGGTAGTGGCTGGTGATTACTTTGAATAAAACATTTGAAAACAAACATAACATTGTCACACACTCACATACAAATAGTAAAAGCATTACCACACTGGTATACAATTGTTTCAAATACACGTCACCGAATAGTGGTAACTTATCAAACTCCACCAGAAACTCCAGTTAGGCAGTTACTAATTGGCATCACTCAATGGGGTGAAGAGTGAGTTGAAGACCATGTTGAGGGCAACTCACCAGGCCATGAATAGGGGAGTGCACATAGCCTGGGGATATAGTAAGACTATATTGTTGCAGAATCATGGTGAGTGCAATCTTAGCTTGGTTGACAGCAAAATTCATACCAACACAATTTCGAGGTCCGGCGCTGAAAGGAACAAAACCAAATTTGTTTTGTGTAGCTGTCAATATGCCTTCTGAAAATCTCTCCGGTTTAAAAAGTTGAACATCTTCTCCCCATATCTCGGGGTCATGGTGAGGTGCTAAAGGTGTAATAATCACTTCTGTATTTGGTGGAATGATGAGATTATTAGCTCCGAGTTTCACTTCTTTTTCGACCATCCTCATTATCTTAACCACTGGCGGATAAAGCCGTAATGTTTCATTGATGATCATATTCATCTGCAAGAAAATATACCAAACTTAGATTACATGAACTCACAATACATACAACCGGGGTCAAATTAACCGCTCTATGTCACTAAACCGGTGACTATATGCAAAATTTGGACAACTAGAATGAGTTTCAATGTTGTTTTCTACTCACAATTTTTAGTTTTGGTAGGATATTTTCATAAGATGGAAGATTTTGAGTAACTGTGGTTTGATCTTCATTTAGTAACACAATCACTTCACTTCTGGCCTTTTCTTGCCAATCTGCGTGAGTGGCTAGTAATAAACATGTCCATGTAAGTAAAGCTGTCGCGGTTTCATGACCAGCATTGTAGAAAGTTTTGCATTCATCTATGAGATCTTCAATAGTAATACTTTTATTTTCATCGACTTCGTGATAAGCTTCAATGAGTGATCCAAGAAAATCATTTCCATAGCCATCTACTTCTCCCATTTTCAACTTGGCTTCTCTTTT
>JAJJWW010015565.1:0-116872 GCA_023531295.1 Papaver armeniacum
GTTTGTAACAAAAATAATTGTTACAAACCCGATTTTTAATTATTTCTCCCTTATTCATCATTTGTAAACCATTTTTGAGCAATGAAATCAACTTTTGAGCGTGTTTCCAACATGATGAGCTAAACTCATCCTTTGGAGCGACGGAGGAAGCCATTCTTTCAAGAATTATGTGGTAACATTTACTTTATTAATTTATGCAATCTTTTTATATGATTAATTGCATTGATAAAAAATGAATTAAATGATTTTTATTAATCAAATGTGTTTTC
Organism: Papaver armeniacum; assembly: GCA_023531295.1. Lineage (NCBI taxonomy): Eukaryota > Viridiplantae > Streptophyta > Magnoliopsida > Ranunculales > Papaveraceae > Papaver > Papaver armeniacum. The sequence continues at coordinate 270 of JAJJWW010015565.1, forward strand.
TCTTGATGATGCATGCTTAGCTTTAGACTCTTGATGCGTTATGCTTGCGACTAAGATTTGATATTTTGGAAATATGATTTTGGCAATACTTTAGAATCAAATCAATTGTTTAAATTGCATGATATAAATTAATTTAAAACCACATAAGTATTGATGAATGGTGAAATCCTAGCTCCATCCTCTCCATAATTTTCAAAACATCTTGTATTTTGAGTTTGTTATATTTTTGCTTTAAAAATTAAGTCTAAAAATCTGCTTTCACAAGTCTCAATGAACCTATTTACTACAACATTATTGAGATCACATCAGGGTCCACAGTGATCACGTTGACATCTTCGGGGCCGTTTAAGATTAAATCTAAGCCACTCAAATCGGCTGGCGAAGAGGAGTGGTCGAGATCGATTTGCGGCAGTAACATACAGCCGTAATCGCCAATTTAGGGTTTCAAAGTTGCGCGTTCACCATACTTTGGGTGAACGATTCTATGTGTTCCAAGCTTGCTATGAGCAAGTCGATCAACCAGCAATGGAGTTCGGTCGAAGGTAAACAAGTTAGAATCTTGTTGGTTGTCTAAAATTGGATCTGGGCCGTCCAACTAGGCTGACGAAGATGGACGACCGTGATTGATTTGCGGCAGTAATGCGTTGTCGCAAACACCGATTAGGGCTTTAAAGCATTCGCTTCCACCCTAGTTCAATCGATCGATTTGGTGTATCATTAACTTCTCATGAGCAAGTCGATCGGTAGAGGATATTATTGGGTCGGTGGCGAACGCATTGATACTTCCTTGGTCGTTTGGAGTGCGATCAAAGCCGTCCAACTAGGCCGGTGAAGTTGGACGGGCATGATAGCTTTTGAGACCATATTTTACGGTCTTAGCTTGTTCGAGCTATTCTTATACAGCGGGATCGCCCATATTTGGGATCGACGTTCAAAGCACTTCGTGGCTAAGAGAGTGGGACTCGATCAGCTAGGGCACTAGTGAGCCCGCCGGTGGTCACTGCAGTGGTTGCCTAATTCTGTTAGGAGTAAGCTATGCTTGTTAAATCGTGCGACCAAGTTGTGTGGCCGTGATCGTTTATGAGACTAACATTAACAGTCTAGATTTTATTTAAGAATAAATATTTATTCAATCACATTAACTTTAAAAGTGTGTGAACGCATTGATATCTTTGTTAGAGAGTGATGTAGCTCGTGTGGGTATTTTCATGCATATCTCAATACTGGCACTTAGGGAGATTCATGCTACTCTGCTGAGAGTGAACACTTCATCGTCATGTCATGTCAATAATGAGAGTTCGGCTGAGAACATAGCATGGAAAATACCAGGCGATTCATGCATTAATAACTAACGCAATAGGTTGAAATTTATAAGATATCTGGGATTGATGCACCATTCTGATAAATTTCATAAATATATCGAATTACTCGATACATGTATGTAAAGAGGCTTAAACAATCATTACTTTTTTAAATGGCATTTACTCCTTTGCAGGATGACAGCGCATTAAATACATGATTTCACGATTTTGACCCTGAACTAAAAACCACCATCAACAATATGGCTAACCATTTGGTTGACTATTGTTGAACCAACAAATGTTAATGTTTGGGTACGGTTCATAAACCCAAAATTGAACATTTCATTTGTGTGTAACAAGCTAAGTTTTCGATCCAACGGTTGAGAAATATTAGCTTGAATCTAATCAGGTTTTCATCTAACGGTGAATATTGAATGCTTTGTTACTAAGCTAACATTGATTACAAACCCTAATTTGAAAGACTATATAAGGGAGAAATCTAGCAACTGGGAAACCTAATCCCCACACTTTACGTGTGATACTAGTTTGCTAAGCTAGAGTCGATTCTCCTTTAACCTTTGGGTTTCTTCTTCTAAAACCAGCTTAACGACTTAAAGACTTCATTGGGATTGTGAATCCAGACCGATACTACTTTTCTTGTAGTTGTGTGATCTGATCTTGTTGTTTCTATTGTACGAGTACAATTGAAATAATTCGCTTGAGATTTATATCTCCGATAGGCAAGATAGAAAAGAAATCACAAACACTTCGTCTCATCGTTTGTGATTCCGCAATATCTTTTTTCGCTGCGTCGATTAAGATTATTGTGAGGTGATTAATAATACTAGGCTGTTCTTCAGGAATATAAGTCTGGGTTATTGATTGGTTCCTTTTCACCTTAATTTATTAAAAGACGGAACAAAACTCATAGGTTTATTTGTGGGAGACGGATTTATCTATTACGATAGACTTTTCTGTGTGATACAGATTTGTTTATTAAAGTCTTAGACTTTGGTTCGTAGAAACTCTTAGTTGTGGGTGAGATCAGCTAAGGGAATCAAGTACGTAGCATCCTGCTGGGATCAGAGGCGTAGGAGCATAACTGTACCTTGGATCAGTGTGAGATTGATTGGGGTTCAACTACAGTCCAGACCGAAATTAATTTGGAGTAGGCTAGAGTCTGTAGCGGTTTAATACAGTGTGTGTTCAATCTGGACTAGGTCCCGGGGTTTTTCTGCATTTGTCTGTGTTATTTTTATTCCGCATTATATTTGTTTATATAATATGAGTATCACAGGATGTACGTTGTTCAATCAATTAGAATATCCGACCTTTTGGGTTGTTGATTTAAATTGATTGACACTTGGATATTGGTCTTTGGTACCATCCAAGTTATCTCTCTTTGATAAAGACTCATGATTTCTATTTGCTTGAGTAAAGATCAAATCGAGAGATTGAGATATAAACTCGTTGATATACTTTTTATCTAGATTGAGTCTGACTGTCTAGTTGATTCTCTAGAAAGTATATTGGAGTTTTTCCATACATATTGCTAAGTTGGGTGTGGTTGTTATACCCCCGATTTTTCACTAGTTATATTAGATGCTATGTTAATGGGAGTGTGAATAATGATTGTAAACAAAGAAGATTGAATGTTGCTTGTCATACTTTTCTTCCCGTAATTTGGCGAAATCTTGCTACTCATAAATTATCTTCCTCTAAGTGCCCTGATGAACCACTGGAAAATGCAGCTACTTCTAAGAAATCTTGTGTGATCATTAACACTCACACAGAAGCCCAGCAAGTTCACATCCTCACCTTTCACCCGATAAAAAATCCCCTTCCCTCTCAGTTTGCTAAGATCCGATCCTCTCACCCTCACCAAGAAGAAAACTACCAACAAACTCTCTTAATGTCTTTGAATTTGTTAGCCTGAAACTGCCAGGGACTAGGAAAAGCCTCTACTCAAACCCATCTCCAAAAGTTGATCTCGGAACACACACCAAGTATCCTCTTTCTTCAATAAACCAAAAAATAAAGTAGACTAAATCAAACCCATCCTACTCAAGCTAAAATACAGAAACATGGAAATCATAAATCCGACAGGAGTTATAGGAACTGTTGGGGGATTATCTCTAGCTTTGTCTGATAAAGTCACTATCAATGTTGTGAACATCACAAATATCCAAATAGATGTTATTGTAAACTGTAAAGCCAACAGTAATGTTTGGATGTTGTCGGGAATGTATGGGTGTCCTGATATGATAAAGAAACATGTTAGTTGGGAGTATTTATAAATTTGTCTAGGACCATTGACATACCATGGATAGTATTTGGCTAGGACCATTGACATACCATGGATAGTATTAGGATATCTTAGTTTTACCCTCTCTGGAGATGAAAAGCGTGGGGGTACGCCAATAGACCAAACTGAGAGTCTTTTTTTTTAAACCAATTTGATTAATTCAGCTGAGTTAATGCATGGATCTAAGATTTATGGGATATCAATTTACCTGGTCTAACAAAACAACCGGGAAGGAATTTATAGAATCTAGACTCGACAGAGCGTTAGCAAACCCAAAATGGGTAAATATCTACCCTGGAGCCATGGTCTATCATTTGCCCTCTATAGGGTCTGATCATAGTTCTATCCTTATTAGAACCGAACCCTGTTGGAAGGATGGAGCTAAGCCTTTCAAGTTCTTCGGAAATTACATAAAAGAACCTTCATGTTTTCAAGTTATTAAGGATTCTTGGAATATTGATCGGGGGAGTCAGCTGCTTTTGGAATTATGTCTAGGCTAAAAAATGTAACACACTACATAAAAATATAGAATCGTGAGTATTTTGGGAATATCCAATAAAACATTAAAAAGCTCAATCAAAATCTCTCTCATGCCAAAAACAATCTTAATCTTCGTGATAACCATCCTCGATTTTTTAGCATAAAAAAAGAGTTAAAAAATGGTACAACTATGAAGAAGCATTTTGGAAAACCAAAGCCACAGACAATAACCTTCACTTAGGGGATAAAAATACTGGGTATTTTCATTCCACATCCACTTACAGGGCTAGAAAACTTAGGATAAAAGATATAAAAAAGAATGATGGCACTTGGTGTAAAGATAGACAAAGCATTTTGGAATCATTTCACAATCATTTCGCCTCCATGGATACTACATCTAATTCGATGGTTTATAACCAAATTCTTCATCTTATCCCTAAATGCCTTAATGAGCAGGACAGTGTTAAGCTCCTGGCTATTCCTACTGAACTCGAAATTAAGCTCATCGTTTTTGATATGCACCCAAACAAATCTCCGGGGCCAGATTGATTTCCGGCAATCTTCTTCCAAAAAAAATAGTTTCTCCTAAAAGATGAGGTAACAAAAATGGTACAAGACTTTTTTGAGTCAAAACATATTTTGAAAGAATTCAACTCCACTTTTATTACCTTGATACCAAAGATTGAGTTGCCCACCAACCAAAGGATTTTAGGCCCATATCGTTATACAATACCATCTAAAAAATAATCTCCAAGCTCCTGGCAGGAAGAATTAAGCCTTTCCTAGATAAGCTCATTTCCCCATACCAATCTGCTTTTGTCCCAGGAAGGCAAATTGTTGACAACATAATTATAGCACATGAGATTATTCACACGATGAGACGGAAATGAAAAAACAAAAGAAAAAAAAGGATACATGGGCCTCAAAATTGACATGTCTAAATCTTTTGACCGGGTTCAATTGAATTTCCTAGTCAAAATAATGGAACAAATGGATTTCTACAAAGATTGGATAGCTTTGATTCTCTAGTGTATAGTAACCCCTTCAAGTGTTGTCATTGTTAATGGGTCCCCATCTGGCTTTTTCAAACCAACTAGGGGCATCAGACAAGGGGACCCTCTGTCCCCGTACCTTTTCATAATCTGCATGGAAGCCATTTATAGAGTTTTGCAGAATGCTGAGGAAAGAAAGCTTATTAGTTGTGACGACCCAAATCATAAACCTGCTTAGATGATAGGATTACAATCTAAGGAATCAATTCCAAATTGACGATTTTAAGAATCATAATTACATAATGTGAACTAAAACAAACTTGAACCCAACACTCTGAATATTTGTAAGTGAAGAACTCTCATATGATATTAATATTTTAGTATGTTGTTTTACAAAAAAAATAAGAACACACATATACAAAAGATCCATAAAAGTAACACAATTCATTAACTCTTTAAACTACGAAAACGGATATCTCCACGTGCACCAATTCTTCTGATAACTGAAACTGAAGTGGGGACGAGTGAGCACATCATCTCAAAAGGGTGCTCAATGAAAACAAGTAACTCTCAAGTAATCACTAACATGCTTCACAGTTCTAAAAGAATATAAATCGAAAGAAACAAGAAGAAACTAATCATTCGGCTATTTATGCATCATGAAGAAAGTGTAAATCTAACATCGTCAAACTCATTGGAGAATACAACGCGAGAGAAACCCTAATCATTAATAATAACATCGTCCACACAGAGTGCCCATACAAACCATGATTCAGAATATTACCATCAAGATCAGAAAGTTAGACAAACAAGTATAATATGCACACGAGTAATTTCCCCAAAATAAAGTAGTATATATAATAACGAAACGGGGAAGAAGCCGCCCACTAGGTACTATTAAAACGGGGAAGAAGCCGCCCTACTATTAATAATTATATACTATCTAAACGGGAAGAAGCCTCCCTACTAGGTACTATTAAAACGGGGAAGAAGCCGCCATACTTAACTTAGCAAAGAGCTGTGGGGAATCACATACACTCCTTATGGGGAAATCATACAACGCATATTACACACACATCAAGACACATACAACATTTCAACATATGGTAAATGCACATAAACATGTCCAGAAGTAACAAAAACTCATCATGCTCGCAAATAAAAAGTAACTTAATGATTACAAGAAGGTTACGGAGTTCACACCTGATTTGATGACAAGCCTCGCCTACCTTGAGAACCTCAATCCACCGGTTCATCCTTTGAATCGATCGTTGTTAATAAAAGAGTAACTGTTAATGATAGACGCATTTATGTGTCTAATTTGTCCTCAATGTTTCGTATTGTTAGTACTCGTTTTTGTCCTTATTATGGTGTTTTGTGTGTTTGTAGGTATTTTTTGGAAATAAAGATTGTTGGAAAATTCGGCTCGAAAAGTTGCTCGGAACACCCCCGAAGGACATTTTCTATTCGGACTCCCACTTTGGATAAGGGGTAACCCAATTGCTAAGGGGCACCCAACTGATATTCGCACCCCCAGCTGTTGGATAAGGGCTGACTTTCTTCTTCATTTCAAATTCTGTTTTTTGGCGGGAAATCTTGACATGGGAAGAACAGAATTAGGGTTCGAGTTTTGGTGCTCTTCCGAGGAGAATCAATGGCTGAAACTGATGGAAACCATCTGTTAGAGCATAACAGGGATAGTAGGAGTGATTTTGTCGATTGAATTTGCCTAGAACTCGAGTTAGAAGGAAACAGAGGTGTGAACTTTTCACGGGTATTTCAGGCAAGATTTTGCTGGAGCTTTGGCCGGATTCAATGGATTCTTTGGATTGGATATACCCTGTTTCGACTAAACAGGGTTGGTAATCACTCCAGATTCGAAAAAAAAAATAGGTGGCTACGTCAAGCTTGGGAGAAAACAGGGAAAGCTCTTGTACGGGAAATATTATCGGAATATTTTGTTATCTTTGGAAACTGGCATGTGTCTGCAGAGTGATTCACTCGATCTGGGATCATTACAGCAACGTGTTGGAGTGAGGAACCCTCAAAAAAGATCCGTGATAAGCAAAAATAGAGAAAGAAAAGGTAATTGTTCCCCGACAAAACCCGAGAAGTAATGGCAGAATATTTCGAAGTTATTGTGAAGATTTCTTCACCTGTTGAGTATAAAAAGGCTTTTCGGAACATATAGAGGATGGGGAGAGTTTGGGGAAGAATTTAGAACATCACAGAGTGAGAAAATCAAGCTGTAGAGAATCACCGGTTTCTGCTGCTGTGAAGAACATAAGACGCACAAGGAGCAGTCGTATTTGCTACAGTGACAACGACAGTTCATTTATATCGTACTCTGTAACAGTTCGGTTTGTAACAAATATAATTGTTACAAACCCGGTTTTTATTACTTTTATCCTTTTCACCATTGTAAACACACCTTTTTGAGCAATGAAAAAATCCTTTGATTGTGTTTTCACCATGCGGAGCTAGAACCCATCACTGGGACGACGGAGGAAGCTGTTTTGCACCCATGTGGTAATTCTATTTAATTCCTTTATGACTATTTGCACTATTATAATTGATTTATGATTTTTCTTGATTATTTGTGAATTCGTTAGATGTCGCATGCTTAGTATTAGGTACTTTAGATGCGTCATGCTTGTGAATTACATATAATTCTTTATCAAATCTACCTTGGCAAAGAATTAGAGTCGATGTTTGTTATTTTATGAGCTTTAATTGTCCGGAATTAATAGATGAACCGCATGAATGTGAGAATTGGTGGAATCCCGAGTCCCAGTAACTCTCTTCATCTTGTGACATAAATTGTATATTTTCTCTATTTTTATATTTTTCTTTATTAAATCCTAAAATCAATTTCAACAAGTCCGAGTGAACGACAACCTTACTTACCACTATATAAAATCACATCAATTTTTGGCGTCGCCGACGCGGACTTGTGTATAGATTTGTTTTTAGTTTTTTTTTTATTATTATTTTTGTTCTTTTTTACGCGTTTTGGTATTTCTGTTTGCTTTCAGATTTGGAGTGGAGCGAAAGAAAAAGAGAAAGTGCTGAAAAGAAAAGCAAAGCCAAAATAGGAAAGAAAAGAGAGATCCGAACGGAGTGATGAAGAAAATTTTGTATATAGTGTTATTATTATTATTTTTTTAGAAACTGTAATTAGGTAATTATTTTTGTAATCTTTTATTTTTGGACATTTTTATTTTTTATTTTTGGACATTGAACATTGGACATTATTAATTTTAAACCCTAAGGAAGGGTTAATTTAAATATAAACTGCACAGGGAAGGACGGTGATTACGATATCACCTCGGCCCTCGGGTTCGTACATGACATAGGAGTCGTGGCCCGAGTCGACTTCAACAGTTCATCCTTCGTCTCGGAACGGGAGGTAAGAATTCTAAACACCCGCGAATCCACCTGTCAGCGGGTTTACTGGATGATTTTGTATGCATAAATGTTGAGGTCTTGAATACGGCTGCTTTAAATTCCTAGTAAAGGGAAAGGACTGGCCATACAAGATAAGGGTTCGGATTTCATCACCGTTCTCTTCTTGCCCGCCTTAGGAAAACGAAACCAAACGCGAACCTAATCTTAAAATACTGACTAGAACGAGACCGATAAGGTAACGAGCTTAATAGGAAAGTCGTTCGAAAAATATTGGTTACTTTTTTAAGCATACTTCGAAGTTCATGATGGTTTCTGTGAGTTGAATGCGTGACTACGCCGCCTTGTAATGCGTGAGGCCTTGGGTATCAAAGCTTCATGCAGCTTCCCTCGTCTCTATTCAACTTCCTTTAACTCAGATTGATTCCAGAGGGGTCTACGAATTCCCTTTCGAAGGATTAGAAGCTGGTCTAGAAACAATCTAAGTGGAGCCATCATGATTTTTATTTGCTAGAAATCAGTAGGTTTGTTGTGGTCGAGTTAGTCTTGTTTGTGTTTGTGTAGAATTCCCTTGCAGTTAGGATGTCAAACTGGTATTATAATGTAGCCAATACAATGATTATCCAATCGAACAATATGGACATTACTCTTTTTATGACCATAGTGTGAATAGTGGTTGGAAACGCCAATCATTTGAAGGTTATGGGTCATACCATGGTGAGCCCAATTACTATCCACACGTGCATCAGTCTTACGAGCAAAACGATCCTCCAATTTCTTTAGAAGAGTCTCTCAACAGTTTCAATGAGTCAACACAGAAGTTTCACTTATTTATGAAAGAGACTTATAATATTCCGCTTCCAGAAGAGTCCGTAGAGCAGTCAACTAAGATATCTCTAGAAGAGTCCCTCAAGCAATTTACTGAGAGTACAAATAGGATTGTGGAAAAATTTGCTCAAGATAGTCTTAAATACCAATATAGTGTTCCAAATACCACCCTTGAAAATAAGGATTATTTTTATTCACATAATCAAGATGACGAGATTAGAATTGGTAACACTACTTGTTTAGATGAGGTTCGATCATTTTCTTATAATGATGATTATGATGAGGATAGTATTGATGAAGAATCTGAAATATGTAGGCATAGTGATCAGGAATTTGTTACTCCCAACGAGCTTTATAATGATAATGTTAGTTCTAGTAAAAATCCAAATAATTTTAATAATTATTCACCTATTCAAAAGGACGAGGGTTTGACTAGAAATATCCCTGTTTTAGACGATATAGTATTTCCTTTTCACGAAGCCAACGAAGGTTTAGAGGAACGAGTTTATTTTGAGTCTAGCGATTCAGAAACAATAGTCTTAGACAAAGAATATGAACTTGTAGAGATGAGTGAGGATGAACTTGACTTAGAAGAATCAATTGACCATTTTCAGGAATCAGATGACCTTGAAATTAGGGAAGTTGTGACTAGTCTTTCCAGAGACACTGAAAACTCTAAGTTTGGGGGTGATTATCATTCTCCATGTGCTTTAACTCTTAGAAAGGTCCCTAACTTGGGACTTGACATATGTTCCTCAACCATTCTAAAAGATTATCTTCATACACTTTTTCCTGAACCTAGTTGTGTCCATAAAGAAGTTCAGTTGTTAGAAACCCATCCTCTGGTTGATATGGTTAACCTGAGGCTATGATACCACGATTGACTTTGTTTTCCCACCAAAACCTTCCTTCCAATTGTGGGAACGTATAAGTTTTAGATGTGTCAATTATTAAGTTTTGAGACTAAACCTAATTACTTTAGGAGATTAGGGTCGACACATTTGCTTAAGAATGACCACTACCGTGGTCAATTTGTGTGAGTCAAGTCCGATTGACTTAGAGGATCCCTAGTTATTCGGGTTATTGTTATGTGCTTCTAAGTTCTTAATTGAGTATTTCCGGACTCTAGAACCCGATCTTAGGATCCTTTCTTCGAGGAAATCCGGTGATGAAAACTTTTATCTAGACCCTTTTATAGAGCACGAACCCGAACCACAACTAGATGTAGTTGTCTTAAACAAAAAAATAGATAAGGGTGTGTTGGATATCTTCCCCGGTCTGTTGCGTTTCCTCTTCTTGTGGTTAGCACTTTTGATCCGGATGACCCATGAGTTATTCCGACGTTGCTTTATGATTCTTCGAGGTGACTAATCCTTTCCAATGTCTGGCTGAAGACTTTAAACTTAGCACTTCTTGGGAGGTAACCCATGCTCTTGCAACACGGTAATATTTTTTATTAACTCTTTTCTTCAAGTGGTAACAGTTTCTCATTGTTCATGCTTTTAATTTCATCTTTAGAACACTGAGGACAATGTTAGATTTAAGTTTGGGGGTATGGGAGAAACTTTTTAGTTGCAATAAATAAACTTCAGAGACTAGAAATTTATGCTTATTAAGGTTGGCACTAACTAATCTAAGTGGATGGGAACATCTTGGTTGTAGGAGTTGAGGAACCAATCTGATTAGATGGAAACATCTAGAAGAGTCTATTCATAAAAGCACAGAGCTCAAGTGTTAGAAAAGAAAACATGGTAGTTTTGCCATATCCTCGTGACGGAAACATCGAAAGAATCCTGATCACTTCTCTTTCTTTTTCTTTTTACCATTGCTAGGGTGAAATAGAGTGACTGAGATACCCAAAAAAAAAAATAAAAAAAAAATAAAAGAAAAGAAAGACCAGACCACTAGACCAACCGGAATAAATACAATAAAGTCGACCACGGTACCCTTGTATATGCCACCGAGTTGACCTAGAGTTAGGATTATCGACCTCACGGTTCCCTTGTATATGCAAGTGTGTTAATATTAGTCCAGACCAAGTATCTCAGTCCATTATGATAGGTTCACCTTAGTCAACATCATCCACGTTTTTCTCTACATCCATCTTCTTAATCTATCCATGTGATTGGTTGACTCCGGTTTATGATGTCCAGAAACTATCTGAGTAGAGCTCTGTCACTTTATATGAATTTTAGTATGCTTGAGTGCAAACTCGTGTACAACAATTGGAATTTCGCATCAGGGTACTTCCTCCTGTAGTCAATAACTATGCCAACCAAGGAGATTCTTTAGTGCCTTCCAAGGTTCTGCGTAGATAGCTAGGGTATGGAGTAATGGTCTTGTGGGTGCACCTCTGGTAAACCCTCCCGAGATTAACTCGGTCACTGGGGCCACCTAGTGAGTTAGAATTTTTTTTTTATTAGTTTTGCTCGAGGACTAGCAAATAATAAGTTTGGGGGTATTTGATAGACGCATTTATGTGTCTAATTTGTCCTCAATGTTTCGTATTGTTAGTACTCGTTTTTGTCCTTATTATGGTGTTTTGTGTGTTTGTAGGTATTTTTTTGGAAATAAAGATTGTTGGAAAATTCGGCTCGAAAAGTTGCTCGGAACACCCCCGGAAGACATTTGCTATTCGGACTCCCACTTTGGATAAGGAGTAACCCAATTGCTAAGGGGCACCCAACTGATATTCGCACCCCCAGCTGTTGGATAAGGGCTGACCTTCTTCTTCATTTCAAATTCTGTTTTTGGTGGGAAATCTTGACATGGGAAGAACAGAATTAGGGTTCGAGTTTTGGTGCTCTTCCGAGGAGACTCAATGGCTGAAACTGATGGAAACCATCTGTTAGAGCATAACAGGGATAGTAGGAGTGATTTTGTCGATTGAATTTGGATAGAACTCGAGTTAGAAGGAAACAGAGGTGTGAACTTTTCACGGGTATTTCAGGCAATATTTTGCTGGAGCTTTGGCCGGATTCAATGGATTCTTTGGATTGGATATACCCTGTTTCGACTAAACAGGGTTGGTAATCACTCCAGATTCGAAAAAAAAAATAGGTGGCTACGTCAAGCTTGGGAGAAAACAGGGAAAGCTCTTGTACGGGAAATATTATCGGAATATTTGGTTATCTTGGAAACTGGCATGTGTCTGCAGAGTGATTCACTCGATCTGGGATCATTACAGCAACGTGTTGGAGTGAGGAACCCTCAAAAAAGATCTGTGATAAGCAAAAACAGAGAAATAAAAGGTAATTGTTCCCCGACAAAACCCGAGAAGTAATGGCAGAATATTTCGAAGTTATTGTGAAGATTTCTTCACCTGTTGAGTATAAAAAGGCTTTTCGGAACATATAGAGGATGGGGAGAGTTTGGGGGAGAATTTAGAACATCACAGAGTGAGAAAATCAAGCTGTAGAGAATCACCGGTTTCTACTGCTGTGAAGAACATAAGACGCACAAGGAGCAGTCGTATTTGCTACTGTGACAACGACAGTTCATTTATATCGTACTCTGTAACAGTTCGGTTTGTAACAAATATAATTGTTACAAACCCGGTTTTTATTACTTTTATCCTTTTCACCATTGTAAACACACCTTTTTGAGCAATGAAAAAATCCTTTGAGTGTGTTTTCACCATGCGGAGCTAGAACCCATCACTGGGACGACGGAGGAAGCTGTTTTGCACCCATGTGGTAATTCTATTTAATTCCTTTATGACTATTTGCACTAATATAATTGATTTATGATTTTTCTTGATTATTTGTGAATTCGTTAAATGCCGCATGCTTAGTCTTAGGTACTTTAGATGCGTCATGCTTGTGAATTACATATAATTCTTTATCAAATCTACCTTGGCAAAGAATTAGAGTCGATGTTTGTTATTTTATGAGCTTTAATTGTCCGGAATTAATAGATGAACCGCATGAATGTGAGAATTGGTGGAATCCCGATTCCCAGTAACTCTCTTCATCTTGTGACATAAATTGTATATTTTCTCTATTTTTATATTTTTCTTTATTAAATCCTAAAATCAATTTCAACAAGTCCGAGTGAACGACAACCTTACTTACCACTATATAAAATCACATCAGTTAACCATACAAGCACTCTAAGAATTCATCTAATAGACTCATACAAGGTTCATAGCAATAATTTCATACAAGTCTCCATTTATAAGCTAAGTGAAATAACTAATGGTTCTAATCCCATTAATAGTTCTATATTATGGTAATAAGTAATTTAGTATTAAACAATATCCACTTATCCAAATAGGACCAAATTGAGTATCAAGGAAGGCCCTCGAAAAACCCTACAACTTTTGGAAAGAACAGAAAGCTAAATCGGACCATAAAGGGTCCAAAAGTCCAAAATAAGAATTCAGGCCCTAAACCCAACCCGCGGTCTAATCCGGCCCGCCCACTAATCCCGACCCACAAACTGGTCCGACTGGAGTACGAGTCGGACAGTCATCCGAGTCAAACGTCGACTCGGTCATCTTCTTCCCTAATCTCTGAAAAATATTCCAAGTGTTGCAAGACTAAAATCAGCTTCGGGGTAAACTTCCAAGGTCTATAATGATCACCGTCAGGTTCTTTAGAATCCAGGGGTCACGATATACAAGTTTAGTGTACTGACTATTTACCAGTTTTGACTCGACGTATCTAGAATCGCTCATACTTAATGAACCTCGCGACTGATTACACAGATTACGACTTCGTTGACTAGTTTTCGGTCAACGATATCTCACTCGATACTCAACATAATTAAACAAACTTTATATGAAATGAAAGCTTACTCGTAAAGTATAATTTACATTCAAAGAGCTATGTCTAATTATGTCTCTAAGATACCTATAAACATCTCCACATATAAGCCAGTGACACAAAACCCATGCACATAAAATCATCATTTTCATGCATAATAACGAACTATCAGGATGATTGGTTTTATTCTATTTTCCATATGTAATTCATACCCAATTGATTTAAAATGCAATACAGAGGATTACGGGTGTTACCTTGATTATATAAACATGTTTACATCATCATTCATTATCAACATAATCTTCTCCTTAAGAACTCCTCTTCCTATTATCCTTATCAACTATTTCACCTAATGAACCTCTCTGATTTCCTACTCTCACTCACTAGCCAATCCTTTTTTGTTTCCAGAGATAAACATTAATTATCAACAATCCTTTTTAAGTCCTCGTTAATTTAGAAGGCCTGCTACAACTCGTACCATACTTATTCCTAAACCTTTCTATATATCTTCATTTTGTTTTCCTTCATTTGTTATGCAACTCTCTCCTTAGGTGTCGCACTAAACACCAAACTACCAAAAAATGAGTCATGTTTTCCTTTCTCTTATAACAACAAATTAAAGACTTAGAAATTGTTGAAGATCAACTTAAACCTAGTGTTAATTAATTAGTTTTTATGTATTATTATAATGTAATTTTACACTTTCTTTACACCACTTACTATCACTAATCCTCCTAATTAACTAAGGGCTAACCGTTTTATGAACATAGGTCCACTAAAGTTCTCAGGTCCGGCCAAGCAAGTCAAATGGTCAAGGTTAGGTTAACGGTCAAAGTCAAACACTTTACTACTTTGACTTCTACGTACGATATCTTCTTCGTCCGGAATCCGATTTGCGCGTTCTTATAGTCCATTACGCATAACTTTTCGAGTCCTACCCAACGGTACTAATTTCGTATCTAAATTATTGTTAGATTAGTTTCTGTTAATTAACGTTCGTGTGGAGCTAATCGAGTCATTAGCCGTTAAATCGTCTCTTGACCGGTCATATAGCGTTGACGAGCTTACGTATCCTTACATTAGTGGTGTTAGAGCACTGCTCGGTCGAACTCGCAAGCGTTGCTATCTCAAGCTTGTTTTCAAGTTTAGTTGCCAAAACTATAAGTCTTGATTTCTAGTCTACTTATAGCTACATTTCGAACTAGGATAGAAAGTGTAGTTGAGCTCTAGACTCCATGGAGATCATCATACAAAGACGAAAAACTACTCAAGGAACTGGTGGAACTTCATCGACTAAAAGGTATGTGGAGACTTGAACTTATCTATCACTCAAAAGTTTATCTACTCTATCTCCTATCTTGAGACAAAAGTCGTATTGCTATATAGACTTTGATTATACACATTTGCTATTTCGAGCCGAGTTTATCTCGCTTATCTATTTCTCGAAATATGTATTGGTAAGCTTTCACTTTGGCCAAGTTCATCTTTACTAGTGACGAAAGTCATATTAAGTTTCAATTACTTGAAAATTGCTTTGACGAAAAATAGCTTGTGAACAACAACTATATAACGTCCTCTAAGATTGTTTCAATGATTGAAATGAGAGTTTAAAATATATAACCATGGTTGGATATAAACATTGTGTGATAACTCATACGTGTGTAAGTCCTTATTCCTTGAACCAAAGTATGCGTACTTTGCTGCTCTGGAAAATCGGAACTAAAGTCCGCGTACCAAGACGCGCCTTTGTCGGAAGTTCACATCCCGTGAATTTCTGCTGGAGTTTTTGAACTGAAAACAAACTTATTTCGGGTACTTAATTCCGCGTACCATTATGCAAACTTAAGTTGGTTATTTTCTAAAAACGATTATTTGTGAACTTAAACTTATATAAACTAAGGAATACATATTTGCAAACCGTGGCTATAAAGTTCATGAATCGATTAGAGTGAATCAAATCATTTTTGCTTCGATTGTATCTTGTATACTTCTATAAGATCTAAGCAATTGAACAACTTTCTAACTAGTTCATTTGAGTCATTTGAACTAGTTATGGTAAAGAAGAATATGGTTGATATGAAAGTGCTCATATGGCTAACCATTTGGTTAACTACTGTTGAACCAACTAAGTGTACATGTTTGGGTACGGTTACACAAACCTAAATAAACGTGCATTTCATTTGTGTGTAACAAGCTAAGTTTTTATCTAACAGTTGAAAGATATTAGCTTGAATCTAATCAGGTATTCATCTAACGGTGAATATTGAGTGCTTTGTTACCAAGGTAACTTAGCTTGCAAATCCTGATTTGAAAGACTATATAAAGGAGAACTCTAGCAACTTGGAAACCTAATCCCCACACCTCTTGTGTGATACTAGTTGTATTAGCTAGATTCGATTCTCCTTTAACCTTAGGTTTCTATCGAGACCATGTAGTTTAACGACTTGAACACTTCATTGGGATTGTGATGTCAGACCCAACTATTTTCTTTGTAGTTGTGTGATTTGATCTTGCTGTTTTTATCGTACTAAGTACAATCGTAAGATTGGCTTGAGATTGATTTCTCCGATAGGCAACATTAAAAGAAGTCACAAACATCTTCGTCTCATCGTTTGTGATTCCGCAATATCTTCTTTCGCTAGTCGATTAAGATTATTGTGAGATGATTGATAATTCTAGGCTTTTCTTCGGGAATATAAGTCCTGGTTATCAATTGGTTCCCGTTCACCTTGATTTATCAAAAGACGGAACAAAAAACTCGTAGGTATTTCTGTGGGAGACAGATTTATCTATTATCGTAGACTTTTATGTGTGATACAAATTTGTTTATTAAAGTCCTTGACTTTGGGTCGTAGCAACTCTTAGTTGTGGGTGAGATCAGCTAAGGGAATCAAGTGCGTAGTATCCTGCGGGGATCGAGACGTAAGGAGCGCCTTGGTAACTTGGATCGGTGTGATTTGGGTTCAACTACTGCGCCTAGACCGAAGTTAGTTTGTAGTAGGCTAGTGTCTCGTAGCGGCTTAATACAATGTGTGTTCGATCTCGACTAGGTCCCGGGTTTTTCTTCATTTGCGGTTTCCTCGTTAACAAAACTTCAGTGTGTCGTGTTATTTCTTTTCCGCATTATATTTTGTTATATAATTGAAATATCACAGGTTGTGCGTTGAATCGATCAATTGGGAAATCCAACCTTTGGTTGTTGATTGAAATTGATTGATCCTTGAACATTGGTCTTTGGTACCGTTCAAGTGATTTCTCTTGTGTTCAATTAGACTTGCTTGATTTCTATTTGCTTGAGTAATTATTGAATCGAGAAAGTGAGATATAACTCTTTGATATACTTTTATTAAGATTGAGTATGACTGTCTAGTTGATTCTCTTAAAAGTATATTGGAGTTAGTCCATACAGATTGCTAAGCGAAATATTGGGTGTCGTTGTTGGACCCCCGCTTTTTCAATTGGTATCAGAGCTGGAAAACACGTTTAAAGACCTTACAAGTCTGTGTTTGTGGCAATATGAGTCTGTGGACAAAATCTCATCTCTAGCATATACGCATACCAAGATGTCTTCCAAAGCTTTTAACTACGCCAAATGTCTTGGGATTACCTCAAAGGATTACTCCTTAGCTGATTCTTCTAAATCCCGAGGTAGAAAAGTAGCTCTATCAAATATTGATATCAGTCCCTCTAATGAGACATTAGACACTATCGCAAAAGTTGAAATGGAGCTCACCAGAATCTCAAAAAATTCTACTGTGGCTATGGATTTTCAGAATCATGCTCAGCTCATTGATGAATTTCAAAAGTCTCTTGGTCGAGAACGGGAATTCTATAATATCATTGAATCTTTCTCTAACAATATCGAAAAACATTTTCAAGAAACTACTCTACAGCGTGAAAAGATTAGTGTTCTTGAGGATATTGTCAAGGAAGATTTAATTAGAGAAAAATGTCTGATCGAGGCGCATTCATCAGATCTAAATAGACTTCGTGTCGAAAAAGAAAAACTAAGTGCATCCCTTATTCTATCCCATGAACAGTGCAAATTCTTGGAAAAGGAAAACTCTGTTTTGAGGAGAAATTCTTCTGTACCAACTAATTCTCAGTCTGAATTACATCACACGAAGAGATGTTCTCCAAAATAAGTTTTTGTCAAGAAAGAATTACATGATTTGCAAACTTCTAATACGGCTATGAATTTAAAACAGGTTCCAGTTATTGTTTCTCCTTCACGAACCTGTTCATTCTGTGGGAAAAAGAATCACTATGTTATTCGTTGTTTTGCTAGGAGGAAACAAATCTATAATCTCCATAACTTGCTTCTTTCTACTATCAATCGAGTAAATCATCTGACGACATCTACAGTGAATCTCGTGCCCACAGAATACCAGAAACCTTATAAAAATGATCTCTCTTCAAGAAATCGTCACAGGTTACAAGTTTATCTCAATGGTATAAATTCTTGTGCCACTAATGAACACATTCCTTGTGTTTATAAGAATGAGTCTGGTAAATCTAAATCTAGGAAATGGATCTCTCTGTATCCTGATCCTCTTGAACCAATCTCAAGAGGTCCTAGACTTTTTCCTCAGAGAAATCCTTCTGACGGAGATGTTAAACAGGGTGATTCCCACTCATCTGGTATGAAAGTCAACCGAAGAAAGGCAAAGTACACAAAGGTCAAACATTCAGATGTTGTGTACAACTCCTTCCTCAATGATCGTAAGGGGATTACTTCTCACTCTACCACCTGATTCCAGGTATCCTTATCCTTGTTTCTAGATTGAGAGGTGCAAGTATCATGATTAAGGAATGCTCAAGTGTGTTGTATAATACCTTTTTTTTTGTTCGTTATTGCTGCCGGTCCACAAACGTCGTGTCCTCCTCTTGTGAGTTTTTAGGGTTTCCATAAAAAGAGTTTCTTTTTCTTGTTTACAAACACATATATATACTCTATATTATGTTATTCCATCCCTAACAAAAAAAAAATGGAGAACTCTGCAAAATCTCAAGAGATTGTGCATCTTGATATGGAGGAGGACACTTAAGGACGTGAGTTGATTCAAGAGTTGGTTCTAAAGAAGATGCTTGCATGAAAGGATCACAACTCATGGATTGATGATTCTGTCAAGGATTTAACTCGTTTTCAGAATGATTCGAAGGTCGAGTTTGCAAATATTCAACTGCAAATAAACCAACTCTTAGATGATCAGGACAGAATCCTTGCTAATCAAAGTATTCTGATACGGAATCAAAAGAATCTCATCATGGACTGTGTCAAGGCTAGACAGCTTGCTTGGGTTGTTGATCGTAAGGTTAGTTTTCTAACTCAAGAACATGGAGTGTCTATGGTCAAGAGAGTAAAGGAAATCAGTGATATATACCTTCTTTGATGGATTCATTGAAAGGTATGAGGTTCTCAATGAACTTTGATTTTATAATATTTAGTAAATGTTCTGATGAGAATTTTATTTTCTTGTTTTGTTTAGAATAATAACTAGAGTTTGGAATAGCCATTATTGTGATTACACATAGCTATGTCCAACGTTTTATCTTCATGTTTTTTAGGTTTATTGGTTTAAATTCTAAAATTGTTTGGAAGATGATTTTTTGCAGTATTAATCTTTATGGTTTTATATATTGCAATTTGTTATGGGATATGTGTGTTTGCATCCGTGAACTATGATTGTCCCATACTTTGTCAAAAGTTAAGTCTTTCATATGTTTATATGCAAGTATTGATAAAAGAATGAATGAACTTTTGACATTACAAAAGTTCTAAGCCTATTGTATGTCATTATGCAAATATTGATGGAAGATAGGATGAACTGTTGCTTACGAGAATTATGTCTATTGTATGTCATTGTGCAAATAGTGATGGAAAATAGAATGAATCCTTGCCTATTCCGCGTTATTGATATTCCCTGATCCATATTTTTATGTATATACTGTGCGGCTCCGTATGTTCTCTTATGTTGAGCATTTCTGATTAAATTAATCATGGGTTTTCTTGTGGTTAATTTAATTGAGTATTTTGGATTCAAATTCATATTCGTATGTGATTTGTTATGTCCAAAGAAATCCTTCTTTTCTTGTGAAATTAAGGTAGCTCTTGTTGTTCTTTCGAGAATGACATTTTATGGGGGAGAGTTCTTAATTGAACTTGTGCTTAATTGCCAAATGTTTGTGTGGAGTGCGGCTGTGGAATATTATAAGGGTTATCTTGTATCTTTATAAACTCCTTGATGAAAGCATTTAGCTTCGGCTATATGATTGCATCTAAAAAGTTTATATGTACTTTGTTTTGGTCATGCAATGTCTCTATAGAAATTTCATTAGGATCCCACTAGTTTTCGTACCTTTGCCAATTTTATTGACAAAAAGGGGGAGAATTAATGTGTAGTTCACACTACAAATACATATGGTTTTAGGATCATTACGTAAGGGGGAGTGGTTTCCATGTGAGATGGAGTATTGACTAAGGGGGGAGTGATACATATCACCATAGTATTGTTGTCGAAGTTGTGATACAATTGAACTTTGATGTTGTGTAATAATACTATGGCACTGTGTAACAATGATCGAGAAATATTTTTTTCTCATTGTTATGGCTACGGATTTTCAACTACGATAATGCTAAACTTACAACCTTTGGAATCATTGGAGTACTTGTAAGTGACGAAGATTTCGAGTAATGTTGAAAAACCAAGAAGATCAGGCATGTGGAAGAGAAGCTACAAAAGTTTATTTATTTATTTTTGTATTCCATATGTATTGATAGTTTTGTCACTAAAATTGACAAAGGGGGAGATTGTTAGAGCACTGCTCAGTCGAACTAGCAAGCGTTGCTATCTCAAGCTTGTTATCAAGTTTAGTTGCCAAAACTATAAGTCTTGATTTCTACTCTACTTATAGCTAAGTCTCAGACTAGGACAAAAAGTATAGTTGAGCTCTAGACTCCATGGCGATCATCATACAAAGACTAAGAACTACTCAAGGAACTGGTGGAACTTCATCGACTAAAAGGTATGTGGAGACTTGAACTTATCTATCACTCAAAAGTCTATCTACTCTGTCTCATATCTTGAGACAAAAGTCATATTGCTATATATACTTTGATTATACACATTTGCTATTTCGATCCAAGTTTATCTCACTTATCTATTTCTCGAAATATGTGTTGGTAAGCTTTCGCTTTGGTCAAGTTCATCTTTACTAGTGACGAAAGTCATATTAAGTTTCAATTACTTGAAAATTGCTTTGACGAAAAATAACTTGTGAAAAACAACTACATAACGTCCTCTAAGAATGTTTCAATGATTGAAATGAGAGTTTAGAATATATAACCATGGTTGGATATAAACATTGTGTGATAACTCATACGTGTGTAAGTCCTTATTCCTTGAACCAAAGTATGCGTACTTTTTTTTGCTTAGGAAAACCGCACTAGCATCATCGAGGAAGTTCACATCCCTGTGAATTTCTCGCCGGGTGTTTGTGAACTGAAAACAAACTTATTCCGGGTACTTAATTCCGCATACCAGTATGCGTACTTAAGTTGGTTATTTTCTAAAAATGATTATTTGTGAACTTAAACTTATATAAACTAAGGAATTCATATTTGCAAACCGTGGCTATAAATTTCATGAATCGGTTCGAGTGAATCAAATCGTTTTTGCTTCGATTGTGTCTTGTATACTTCTATAAGATCTAAGCAATTGAAAAACTCTCTAACTAGTTCATTTGAGTCATTTGAACTAGTTATGGTAAAGAAGAATATGGTTGATATGAAAGTGCTCATATGGCTAACCATTTGGTTAACTACTGTTGAACCAAATAAGTGTACATGTTTGGGTACGGTTACACAAACCTAAATAAACGGGCATTTCATTTGTGTGTAACAAGAGATTAGCTTGAATCTAATCAGGTTTTCATCTAATGGTGAATATTGAATACTTTGTTACCAAGGTAACTTAGATTGCAAATCCTGATTTGAAAGACTATATAAAGGAGAACTCTAGCAACTGGGAAACCTAATCCCCACACCTCCTGTGTGATACTAGTTGTATTAGCTAGAGTCGATTCTCCTTTAACCTTAGGTTTCTATCGAGACCCTGTAGGTTAACGACTTGAAGACTTCATTGGGATTGTGAAGCCAGACCCAACTATTTTCTTTGTAGTTGCGTGATCTGATCTTGTTGTTTCTATCGTACTAAGTACAATCGTAAGATTGGCTTGAGATTGATTTCTCCGATAGGCAAGATTAAAAGAAGTCACAAACATCTTCGTCTCATCGTTTGTGATTCCGCAATATCTTCTTTCGCTAGTCGATTAAGATTATTGTGAGGTCATTGATAATTCTAGGCTGTTCTTCGGGAATATAAGTCCGGGTTATCAATTGGTTCTGTTCACCTTGATTTATCAAAAGACGGAACAAAAACTCGTAGGTATTTCTGTGGGAGACAGATTTATCTATTACCGTAGACTTTTCTGTGTGATACAAATTTGTTTATTAAAGTCTTCGACTTTGGTTCGTAGCAACTCTTAGTTGTGGGTGATCAGCTAAGGGAATCAAGTGCGTAGTATCCTGCTGGGATCAGAGACGTAAGGAGCGCAACTTTACCATGGATCAGTGTGAGATTGATTGGGGTTCAACTACAGTCCAGACCGAAGTTAATTAGTTTTTATTAGGCTAGTGTCTGTAGCAGCTTAATACAGTGTGTGTTCAATCTGGACTAGGTCCTGGGGTTTTCTGCATTTGCGGTTTCCTCATTAACAAAACTTCTGGTGTCTGTGTTATTTCTTTTACGCATTATATTTTGTTATATAATTGAAATATCACAGGTTGTGCGTTGAATCGATCAATTGGGAAATCCAACCTTTGGTTGTTGATTGAAATTGATTAATCCTTGAACATTGGTCTTTGGTACCGTTCAAGTGATTTCTCTTGTGTTCAATTAGACTCGCAGATTTCTATTTGCTTGAGTAAGTATTGAATCGAGAAAGTGAGATATAACTCTTTGATATACTTTTATTTAGATTGAGTATGACTGTCTAGTTGATTCTCTTAAAAGTATATTGGAGTTAGTCCATACAGATTGCTAAGCGAAATATTAGGTGTGGTTGTTAGACCCCCGCTTTTTCAAGTGGAGTTAAATTTGGCCGATTTTCTCCCTCTGTATCCCACCTGCTTTTTGCCGATGATTGCTTAATCTTTACAAATGCAGGGGAAAAGAAGTGTAAAAATTTGGTGAAAATCCTCGACCTCTTTAGCCTAGGTTCTGGTCAACAAATAAACTATGATAAATCTGAAGCTTTTTTCAGCAACTCGGTCTCAAATAGAGAAATCATGGAAATTCTTGAAATCCTTATAGTGGGTAGAATAAAGTTGGATGATAAATACCTAGGGGTCCCGCTCTTCACTCACCAATCCAAGGTTAAATGTTTTGAACCAATCTTAGAAAATTTAAGAGTTAGACTCAAAGGATAGACTAGAAAACTTCTTTCCCCGGACGGAAGAGGAGTAATGATTAAGCATGTCGCTGACACGTTGGCAACATACCAAATGTCGTGTTTCATTAATAGGTGTAACAAAGAATATGGATACTCTAAATAGGGCCTTCTGGTGGGGGTGAGCCAAAGATAGGAATAGGGGATGGTGTCCCAAAGCCTGGATATCAATCTGTAAACCAATAGTCAACAGAGGATTAGGTTTTAAACAATTTGAGGAATTTAACCTAGCCATGATCACAAAAACGGCATGAAGAATGATAAAGAATCCTGACTCTCTCACTCAAGAGTTATACAACAAAATATTTCAAAGATTCAACTCCCTTGATCCTAACCAAACTAAAACAGAATAGCTCCTGGTTTTGGAAAGGCCTTTGGAAGGGTATACAGATCCTTCAGGAAGTGGCTATCTGGAAAATAGGAAGTGGAAAGGATATCCAACTCTGGACTCATAATTGGATCCCATTAAACACCCCAAACACTATTCAAAGAAGCGATATTAAACCAACCATTGCAAACACAAGTAAGGTTAGTGATGTCCTAATGTTGAATTCCTCTAACAAGTCCTCTCAGCCAACATAGTCCAAAACATCATTGGGATAGATCTACAACAGACTTCCAACATCCAGGACACTCTAATGTGGCCTCTAACTAGGAAAGGTAATCTGACAGTCAAATCGGTTTACTTTAGGGACCCATCTGAGAATGGGATCATCCGTCCCCCTCTAAACCCAATTTGGAAGAAAATCTGGTCCTTGAAATTTTTACTGCGTATGCTAGTTTTTGTGTTGAAATGTTATAATGGCATTGTACTGGTTAGTAGTAAATTGGGTAGGTGGTTTACAACTATAGATACAAAGTGCACAGTGTGTATATCCCCTTAGAGACAGGCGATTGATGCGTGTCGTAGGTGCAATCAAATTAATCAATATTTCCACTCAATTAAAAATAATATAATGGAAGTCAAGTTCGTTCCCACGAGGAGCAAGAGATTCTAGTTGTAAAAATTGTCACGAAAGGGGGGTGTAAAAAAACAAAAAAAAATAAACAAAGCAATTAAAAGATAAAGTTGAAAGCAATAAGAGAGACAAGATCAAGGAATCCTTCTTCGTTACGAAACAATGAATCAAGTTATGTTCTTTTCTACTTGTTATTAGTCACAAATTATCACCAACCGTAGGATAGCAGGTCCGCTTAGCTAGCCCCAAAATTCCTAATTTCACCGAGTAACAGTCCGCTTAGTTATCGATTCTATTCAAAAGAACCACCCCGAGGTTCGCTTACAAGATGTAATTCCCTGAATGCATTAAGATTTATGAATTTAGGTTTAGTACTAGTAGTTAAACTCGGTTCGCTTGGTTCACTTTCTAGCGTTGTTTCTACACACAATTGCTCCACGGAATCCCTCCGCAAGGTCTCGTGTTTGCTACTTATGTAAAGAGTCAAGAAACGATTACTTATCCCCTAACTTTCACTAGCATTAGATTAAATCAACAAATCAATTTAGTTGGCCACCTAAACAATCTATCAATCAATCATGAATGTCTTTAAGATCATTCCTATTAGTAAAAACAATCGATAATTATGTGAAAAACTTCAAGATAGAATTGAAAACAAAAACTCAAAACATAAATTAAGAACTAGGAATTCATCCTCAATCAATAAAATTAGCTACTCATGTTAAAGAGTTCACACAAAGAATAAGAAAAGAAAAGTGTTGTGTGTGTAGAGATGTGTGTAAAAGATGTAGAAAACTTCTCTATTTATAGGCTTCAATATTCTCCAAATCTTCCAAGGATTAGAATCCTTTTCCTTTAGCAATTCAATTTCCAAATCCAAGCTTTTCTCAACTCTTCCATCTTCTCTTTCCAAATTTGAGCTCAATTCTCCATCCAATTCTTAGCCCAAGTCTTCACACCCATGAGAGAAGTCCATAGAAAATTCTGGAATTTTTGGCTCGCCGGAAAACTGGGATTATGGCCGGAATCCGGCAGGAATAGTCGCCGGAAAAATGCCTCAGGTGAACGGCAAAGTCCACCCGGTCACCGGTCAACGGGTTGGATCGGTCATCTAATCAGCTCGGCGAGTCAACGGGTCATCTTGAGTCAAGACTCGGTCAATCACCGAGTCAGTATGTGAGTTGTTAGACCTAGTCAGAACAGAGTCAAACCGAGTCAGGTCTAGTTAGACGAGTCAGGTCTGAGTCAATTATGTCATAGTCAGAAACAAGTCAGAATCTGACTGAGCTGAGTTGTTTTGGCAGTTTGCACAGGCCAGAACTATGTGTTGCACCAGGATGGTGCATCACTGTGCTCTTCCAGCCATAATGGCTATTCCTCACTAAAGCCCTCTTCCCTAAACTTCCTCAGATCATTCTCATGTTGTTCTCTGATTTGAAACCTTGAAGTTTATTGCATCCATCTCTATAATATAGCCTCAGACCACCTTCAAACACCACCAACAACACCAGACCACCTGCAATACAGCCTCCACCTGCCAATCCTTTTTATTCAAACCACCAACACTTCCATCTAATTGCAGTGACACTCACAGCACCATCTTCCTTGCCTCATTCTGACCGGCATAACCAATTAAACCTTTTGCAGCTTCAAAATCTCAGTTCAGCTGCAACTTCTTCCAAGTGCTCACAAATTGCAGCATTAATGCATTCATAGCAGCAACACCTGACTCACTTTTAAGCACAGCTGCACCTACATCTCTTCCTTATCCTGTCATCTTCCATGGATCAGCACTTTCCCTTTTTAGTTCAACACAAACACCACCAATGAAACTGCAACATGCCTGACAGCATCATCACCAAAACCCTCTCTTCTTGTATCTCTGCAGCTCAAAAGTAGCATCATTGCACGGCCAATTCAACACTAACATTGCACCTGCAACACCCATTTCATCCATTCCCTGCTAGACAAACCTAACATACATCTAACAATTCATTCTTGCAATTTATCAGTGCAACCACTCCAATTAGCCACAGCTGCACCATCAACATCATTAGCATTCAACAGCAACACTCCATTCACAGCCATCCATCAACTTCTGTTACAGATTCAGCCTCAACACTACTGCCAAATCAAACCCATCTTAACAGCACCTCTTCCCTGCTTAGCAATCACCTTCTCAGCCACAGCCTTCAACAACAATCGAACCAGACTGACCCATTCTTTCAATTTCAGTTCATATACCAACTCCATTCTCTCGATCTCAGACCATCAACAACACCAACTCCCTCTATCGTTCACAGTGTATAGCAGACCTATCTCAATTTCTTCACTGTTCAACATGACCCATTTCCGATTCACTGCCTTCTTCATCTCTTGGTTGAACATCGACCACCATTTCTCACCAACAGCGCCAGAACACATCTGTTGTTCTTCATCGGTTCTTCAGCAGCGCAACCAACAACAACTCTCAAATTACTCACCGATTTCTTCCTCTCTCGATTCCTCAGACCCAACAACAGCATCAGAAAATCGAATCATTCTTCCATCATCTCTCAATTTACGAACCCTAATTTCTACTTCATCTCTGTTTCCCTGAGTTCGATATCTCTCAGATAATACGCAGCCTCTATTTCTCCTCCTCTGGATCGCACCAAATGTTGACTGCAACAATCAGATCGAAACCCATTTCCCATCTCGATCCTTGAATTTCTCGGAATGGTTCGATCCCAAAAAACGGACCATTGCATTAACTTTTCTCTCTCAAGCGGCCATTGCTCTTAGTTTCAATGTGAATAAGATGAGAGTGAAAAGAGAAGAGAAGAAAATCTTCTCGGATCGAACTAGGGTAATTAGGATAGATTAAGACACCCCACATGAGAGCCGATAAATACACCCTCTGGTAGATGATAAGGGGTGCCCTGATATCAATCCCCCTTAACCTTGACTGGTCTGTGTTTAACACTCCTCCAAATTGGGTTGCCCCTTAACCTCAACTGGGCTCCATATATCAATCGCCTGTAAAATGATCTTTTTGCCCTTTTTGCTCAAATTGGGTGATTTCTTCTTCTTTTCCTCCGTGCGACTCCAAAGTAGCTATAAAACTCAAAACAAGCGTAAAATACATAATTTACAAGAAAAATAACAAAGAAAGCATAAACAATAGATAGTAAATAGGATGTATTCTACACCCTATCAGCGATCACACACTTTTTTATTGTCCTTTCATCAGAGTTATTTGTTTTGGGGTAAATTGTAGGATACCAAACCATAACACTAGTGTTCAAACTTGGATCGAGTCATGGATTAATAACAAGGGATCTAGTCCTATCGTCGGATTCAAATGGAATGAGCTCTATGCTACTACAACATGGTTTATTTGGAAATCTAGGTGTCTTAAATGTTTTCAAAACATACAACAAACCCTGACGGACATTATTAGTCACATTGATAGTCACCATAAAAACACCAAACGCAATCCCAAAGATGTGGTCCCCAATAGAAACCCATGCCCGGAACAACTAGACCACAACCAAATTCCGATTCCCAGACAGAACCTAACCTTGCTATGCTACAACTGGTGGCATACCCACTCATCCATTGCTATTATGGTTATTGTGTTAACAGATGAAAGAGGCAACAAAAGAGGACAACGGGCCTTCCACTGCGAAGTGAGCTCTCTAGAAGAAAGTACTACACTGGGTTTATTCAAGGCGATGAAATGGCACCAACAAAACAAGAGGAGGACCTGGAACATTAAAATAGACAACAAGAAGCTAATGAACAAACCGAAGATCAAATGGAAATTCCCACAAAAGACTACCAATACTATGATCATTGACGAAAATGTAGACCTATTTTACTACTTTAGACTTTTTAATTGTAATTCCCTAAGGCCTGATTGGAAGCCAAAACTTATTTCTATTGCTCAAGATTATGTTCATCCTCTGGAGATGGTAACAACCTAGTTCTTAGTTGTAATTCTCCTATGACTTTTACTGACTGCCCAACCTTTGAACACGGGAAGCTAGTTTGTTTAATCTATCGTTTGTTCCAAGAAAAAAATAAAAAAATTCATGAATCCCACTTATAGAATCCTGCATCCAAACCCACTATTAAAATTTTTAAAAAAATACATTTCGGGTTTTTCATTTGTTCGAGAACCAGACCTGTCATCGAACCAACAAAATCACTGAATTAGGTATAAATGGTTTGACCAGTCATTCATTCAGTGGATAAAAGACCAAAAGGCTAACAGTGATCACATACACTTTTTCTTTCTTCAAAAAGGACAATATACATATCAAGTGAATGGACACGGGTAATTAGTCTAGTTTAGAAAATAATTATGAAATGCAATATTTTCCAAAGAATCCAAGAATTTTGACTTGTAAATTTGTTTCCTTATATGCCCTTATAATATTGGTTAATAAGTCGTTGCCTAAGCTCTGTGTGCATCTTCCCTCTTTGTCACCCCCGGCACAACCTTCATCTCTCTTGAGAATAACTACAATTTTAGAAGAAACTGAAAATTATCGATATACAATGTAACAAAAATCTACAACAAAGAAAATATGAAAAAAGGTTTATGTTTAATTTTTAGTTAGTTAATCAATTTGACGAGCCTATTAAGATCATAATTAACTTAATCTAATTCTTTTCTTTGATTCGAAAAACCTACTAAGATCAAAATTAACTTAATTACTTGTCAGGGAAGCAGTTATCAGAAATAATTCTTTTTTCAATTTCGATAAGTCTACGACGATCAAAATTGACCTAATTACTTATCAGGAAAACCAGTTATCATAAATAATACTTCTCTCAATTGTCACAGCCGCGCATCCCGCAAACATATATCGTTAAACACAAGTTCAAAAAGACTCTCCCTCAGTGTATGTTATCCTCTAGCAGAAAAAAGACAACGACAAGACAACCTTTTCCAGAGGAGTGTTACAAACACGATTTTAGTATATTCATCTGCCACGATGAAATACTAAGGTCGGTTCCTCTTGGGGGTGGCTAACCCACACATATGCCATGCCAAGTGGCCTGGGAAATAGGTTGCGCCACTATGGTAATATTATTAAGCGATGGAGTCTCTACAACTTCATTCATGTTAATTTTAATGGATGTTAGTTTTAAGTGTTTTTTCATTCGATGTTTATGTAATTCAAATCCAAGTAATGAAAAACTACTACAACTTCATTCATATTAACCAAACTATTACATTTTAATTAAAATTAAAGCTGATACATTAATTAATGAAGTAGTTCTGATTCATCGTGTTCTGATTCATCATTCTTCATCTTGATCTCCAAATGTTGTTCCAAATTTCTCTTGTTACGTTTTTCTTCCAACTCCTCTGCTAATCTGTCAATTTCATCTCCCATACCATTTTATGTCGCTTGGTCATTGTTGAGGTGTTTGCACCAAGAATCTCATTCTTGTCATAGTTTGCAATAAACCTGTCTTGAGTTTGACGATGTTTTTCACCTCTTTAGTCATGAATCTGGTTAATCGCTCTTTATTTTGCGACGGTCTTCTGATGACCCATAAAAGTTAAATAAAAAAAACCTTCAGCTTTTCTTTCTTGTGTTTCTTTTCTCTCCAGTCATGCATTGTTTATTCATAATTATTTTCTCTTATTCGCAACATTGAGATTCAAGTTGGAATTTGTGTTTTTTGTGGTTTTAGGTGAAGAAAATAGATTACCTTGAGATGATTGAGATGGTTGTGAATTTGGTGTTGAAGGATAAGAAGTATGGTGACCTTTCAGGTACATGCTGCAAATTTGATAACACCTTTGGATTATATTTAGGCAACACTTTCAAAATATAACAACTTTCATAAGAAAAATTTTTCTCATGATTATGGTGCCAATCACTTCGAAACTTTCGTTCCACATCAATCGACAACACTCCGCGCTCGACCACGAACAACTTGCATTATAGCAGCAACATAGAAGGCAACCTGCGCGTTTATTGTAACGAAGATACCTGACAACCCATTTGCATCACGATCGTTGATGTTAATAGTTTCTTCATGAAAATTTTGAAATATGTTATCCCACAACTTGTTACTTGGTTGTTGGGCACCATTGATACTATCTCGTTTAAAAAAGACTTAGTTTCTGCAAATGCTTTCATCTTCGGCTACGGTAAATTTTGGACCCCTAATTCTATTACGCTTGTTCGTTTGAGAATCATATTGAGAAACCATATTCAAAAAATTACACAGTAGTAGTGAATTGTAGAGAAGATGGGAGTTAGATGATGAAATTTGTGTTAAATTATAATAAATGTGAGTGAGAAGAGTATAAAAGGTGTGAGTTGAAATGAAATTAGAATTAGGTATTTACAGGGTGATGGATGTATGGCGGTTGGATCAGATTAATTGGACGATGTAGTTTCAACGAAGCGGTCGAGACTCTACCGCTCAATAGAGATTGCACCTCGCCCGACTAAATGGAAAATCAGTCTGCTAGTTTGCCTTTCCCATAGTGGGTGCGAAACTGACAAATCTTATAATTTGCCTTGCTCATGGGAACCGGCCTAAGACCGAAAATATATTATATTTGTACCAAAATATTCAAATACTAGAGTACAGCATAATATTAGTATATGTGACTCATATATGAGATATATCATCACAACTTTCTTATGATCTTGATATATATAGCAATCACAATTATATGATTTCATTTATTATCAAATGCCATAAATCAACCTGAGACCGAAAGTAAGTCAACCTGAAGCCGAAACTCCAATAATTGACTTACTGAACATCAAAATTTTATCTCACACAACTAAAAAACAACACACCAGAAAAATTCAACATATAATCAAGTACTTCAATCATTTCCATCTTGTAGAGAATGAAAATACGAAGCCAACACAAAAAGAACAAAGTTATTCTGAGCTCGGACGGAGGAGTTATGAGAAAAACAGTTTACACTCCCTTTGTTTGGATACCGGTTTCGGGTCCAATCTCGAATCTAGGAACGGTTCCACGGCCGATTTCAAAACCTGATTAGCCACAAAGACTGTTTTATACATAGCTTTCTCATACAAAGTGCATGAATCCAATTATTATTGGTTCTTTTCGTAACCTCTACTCAAGAGCTACACATATATGAATTATAAAGATGAACATCATAAACACAAATCTCATATTCTATCAATTAATGAATCATGGATAAAGGGATGAATAAAGATGTCAAAGAGTCATAAAATGATCGAGATATCATGTACTTTGTTTCATGTGCTTCCTTACATATTCATACGGTTTGAGCGGAAATGTGAGGGTACACTTTTTAAAGACAACTAAGTTGTGTTGAGGTGAGCCTTATCTTGTTCTTCACAGTTGACTAAGAAAGAATCATCATCATTCTTGACTTCTTGGTTAGTTTGATATTCTTTAGTCTACTCTTGTTTTCTTCCTTGACTTATGATGAAGATATTCATTATCACGACATGCATTGGTACAAAAGATTATAATGCCTGCCTGACACACTTAGTAGTTGTATGTTCAGATCATAGTCATATATCATTTTCTAGGTCCTAGATCAAAACCTATGGAAGTTGTGTTAGATTTTATGATACTTGGCAGAAAGAACAATTTTGTATCCAAGTCGTTCAACAGACTTGGGAAACCTCTACTTCGGAGAATCCTACTATCCCCTTTATATATACTTAAGCAATCTTGACGATAAGATATTAGACCGCGAAAATTGTTTTGAGGGGATCCCTCTAAAAGGATCCCATCTCTACTCAAACAGACTGAGAACTAAAAATAAATGTAAAATATGTCTAAAATAATACAATAATCCAGGATAAATTATGCCAGTTAGGAATTTTATGACACCTATAAGGTAATTTTGAAGCAGTCATATAGAGATAATATGATAGAGTTAGGAGAAAACCACCAAATTCTTTCATATTGTAACTTTACAGAGCACAAAATACTTTCATGGTAACTTTAAACAGGACAAAATTGAATTATGCGAAATGCATCAATAATTGCCAAATAGAAGTTAAACATACATAGTATAAGTGAGTCAGATACTCACTGAATACTTCATTTTACTTTTCACTGTCGACACTGTTGATTTGGATTAGCGAGAAATTAATGTTTAAAATATCATTTTCAGTATTTCGTCGGAGAAACTAATATTTAAAATATCATTTTCTGTATTTCTTCGGAGGATAATCTGAATTTATTGAGAACACCAGCTCATGAGGGAACTCAACCGACACGTTTTCTCATGCTTCGGCACCTTATGTGCACCTTCCCCTATGGCCGCCCGCTTGTGTGGTAGTAAGCACTCTACCACCCAACTCCACCAAATAAGAATCGTATATTCGCATGTCAAGTAAACACATGATTTTTTTCCCCACTAATTTGCTATATACCAGAATGTCCGTTGGCCTAAGATTGAATCTCTTCGCATGCGATTACGTAAAAAATTGAAGGGTGCTTTTTATTTGGATGTAATTTCGTTTTATGGTTTTATTACATAATCACGTTTGTATTTTAAATCGAAATTATGCTTGTATTTATTTGCGCATTCCCTTAAAAGTATTTGTCCTATTTTGTTTTCGGAAGCCTCCTTTTGTGTACAAACAAATCACAATCAATTTCCATATCGTACTCAATAAATGTAAATGTACATGCATGCTTCCTAATCGGTCTATCGGTTCGGATAATATATATAGTTCATCCTGATATTAATGACAAATAAATACTTTATTTTGCCTCCCTGGCAGCAAAGTAGTCGTACTCGCTCCTCGAATCCTACTCGTCTGGAAGCAAGGGACGATGAACGACGAGCTCAATTGAGGAAACTGTCAATGCTTAGTTTGACTCGTTAGAGTAAGTTTAATTAATTACATATATTTTTACCAACATGATTTTTATATTAGAAAAATCATAACGTAAACATTACTTTTACTATTAAGCAAATCCTTTACCATTGTTACTTGGTAATTCTTTTTTATAAAGAAACGGTAAAAATCTATTGATTTATTCGTCGATCCACATCCCCACTGAGGTAAGTGGTGCATCAATTTGGCATTATGATGCTACAACATCACTGTGCTTGTCCCTTACAGGTAGATGCAATAGTTTTTTTATGTTGCTTAGCGAAGAAAGCATCAATGATGTTATGGCATTGATGTAGTTTTTACAAGTGGTAAGAAAGATTCGTTGCTCGGACTCTTTTTAAAGATTTGGTTTTTGATTGTTAAAAGAAAATACTAAGAAAAACTAATTAAAATTGATTTTTTGTTACCAATGAAAGATGAGTCTAGGGCTTTGGATTCCGCTACTTCTAAAGATGGTAAACTCAATAATTAAAACTTTGACATAATACTCCTACTTTACTCAAAACAATTCGAACTCAATCTCATGCTTTGGAAGATATAACGTTAGAAGT
This sequence comes from Papaver armeniacum, assembly GCA_023531295.1. Taxonomy (NCBI): domain Eukaryota; kingdom Viridiplantae; phylum Streptophyta; class Magnoliopsida; order Ranunculales; family Papaveraceae; genus Papaver; species Papaver armeniacum. The sequence goes on from JAJJWW010015565.1 coordinate 34,249, forward strand.
TCTTTTTTTTTACGACTCTCGTCACTATTCTAAGGCCTAATTTTTCTTCGCTTATAAAATATCGGCAGCTCAAACTACCCAAAACAGTTTTTACGAAGCATACAAAGAAGAGAAAATTTTTAGACAATTGAAAGCACAAATATGGAGTAAAATATGTCAAAGAATTTAAATACTAAATATTACCCATTAAAAATAGTTTCTTCCAAAACCCTAGAAAAGAAATTTAGCTACTCATGGATCGAAGATTGGAGAAAATTTCATTAATCATTGTATTCAAAAAGATATAAATATGCTTACAATGATTCTGCAGTCGTTGAAGGAGTTTAGCCACCAAGCTGTTACAATAGCTCTGTTGTGAAAGACCTACTATAACTAAAACAATGTTCGATATTTCTGTGCTGTCGTTGAATATAAGACTGTCACTGCGTCTATTTTTAACGGTTTATGTTCTTCGTGTTCTTGATTGAGCAGCAACATGAAGAATTTTTTTCTAACCTCTTTTTCTCGATTCTAAGCCTATATTTCTCCTCCAAGGTATTCCGTCTCCCCCTACATCTCACAACACCTCTTTATATACGCAACAGCCTCATAAATCCCGAGAATCTCTTGCTTTTTTCCTCCTCCGAAAGTCACCGGATTTTCTTTCCAAGTTACGGGATTCTTCCTCTACATTCCCTGTTTTAGATAACTGCCACAAATAAGATGATTCGATCCCATTTTTATCTCCCAAAACATGTCAACTACCTATGAATAAGGTAATCAACCATATTCCCGTGTTTAACTCTTCCAAAAATACCACCAAAAACCCGTGATACTCTGTATTCTTGTTTACGTGAGATAAATATGAAAACTTGATCAATCCAAGTCATATCCAGCACAAAATCCACGAAGACTTCTCTCAAACTTTCCAAACTCGAACCAACAGAGACCCGTGGATATTTCTTCCCCTGTTTTGCTTCAATCCGACGTTGTGGCTCAATTCAACCGATTCCAACACACGTTACCAAGCCTGTTTCGACCAAACAGGCCCATCCAAGAAGTTTGAGCGATCGAATCTCCATATAACCTCTCCAAAATCCGAACATCAAATCTGTCCATGAAGAACACATTTTCCCGCCAAAATCCGTGAGCTCTGATTCATCTTTTGCCGATTATTTAGCCAATTATGGTCAAAACAAATACCATTACCATCCCTGTTTGGACCTTAGGAACAAACCCAATGATTCTCAGCGCTTTAGTCTCTTCCTAACTCCATCAAAATCCAAACCCTAAATTCTGTTCTTCTTTTCCCGCCAAAATTCGAAATTCAAATGGAGAATATGACTTTCCCCTTATCCAATAGCGGTGTCCCTTTAGCAATTTGGGCTACATTTAGCAATTTCCGGGGGTGCGAATAGCAATTTGTGGGGTACAAAGATGACTTTTGGGCTGCATATAGTGAAAAACTCCTTGGTGACTTTATCAACTCCTCCGGGTGCCTTCATCGACTTTTTTGGGACGTTTCTGGGGGTGCCTTTAGTAGTTTCTCGAGCAGTCATCTCTAACTTCTCATATTCACTTCTTTTCTTCAATTTCATCACTAAGGTTGCCATGCTTTTCAGACAAAAACTTGCATCACTAAAGCCGACATGCCTTTCAGAGATGAAGAAATAAAAGCAAATAATGAGAGATAATTCGCCTCCATCAGTAGTTGCACATGAAATGACACTTTAGCCCTTTAAGCGACGTTTCCTCTTCTTTTGCTCCAAAGTACCTAAAACTCAAAATCAAATAAAAGATACATAATTTACAAGAAAACATAACAAAGAAAGCATAAACAATAGATAAATATCAAGGTGCTTTAGACACCTATCAAATTCCCCCACACTTAGACTTTGCTAGTCCTCGAGCAAATCAAACTAAAATAATTTTTAAAACATACAACTCCATCTCGTCGAGGATACGGTCACACTTAGCACGTATAACAAGCCTTTAGACCCCTAGGTGGCCCTAGTGGCCGAGTTATAGTCTCGGGAAGGTTTACCAGTGGTGTACCTACAAAACCTTTATTCTAAACCCTCGATATCTGTGAAGAACTCAGGAACGACACTAAAGAATCTCCTTGGTTGGCCTACTTTCATTGGTTACAAAAGGAAGTACCCGGATGTGAGTCATATTCATATATATATATATAAGTGACAGAGTTATATTCAGATAGTCGCACTATGGACATCAATAATCGGAATCACACAAATGAATAGATTAAGAAGAAGGATTATAGAGATAGATAGTTCAAAACAATGTTGTCTAAGGTCAACGGTGTTTCCCATATCTGTCTGCAGGCCTCCGCCGAGATGAACCTATGAATCCTAATGGATTGAGATACTGGTCTGGACTAATATAAACACATCTTGGCATATACAAGGGAACCAGCGGTCGATAATCTTAATTCTAGATCAACTCAGTTGGCATATACAAGGGAACCAACGGTCGATTTTATTGAACAATAATAAACTTTTCATTTTTTTTCATTTTTTTTTTTCATTTGGTCTGATTGGTCTGGTCTATTTATTATTTAGTAACTCAATCACTCTATTTCATCCGGCATTGGTAATAATTCGATGTGTTGGGCCCCACCAAATCACTTAAAGAAACATACAATTTTTCAAATAAAATAAAAACAGAACGTAGTGTGATGATTCCATTCTAACACCTGAACTCTGTCTTTCTATGAATAGACTCTGTTATTGGGTTCCTTAACTCCTACAACCAAGATGTTTCCATCCACTTAGATTGGTTAGTGTCATCCTGAATTGGCACAAATTTCTAGGCTCTTTTTAATTTTTTATTTTACTTTATTAAAAACTAACTAAAAGTTTTTCCTCACCCCTACACTTAAATCTAACATTGTCCTCAATGTTTCAAAATAAAGTGCAGTACCAAAAATATAAGTAACAAGAGGAATAAAGAGGTAAGGCAGAAAGATAGTACCTGGATGAAGCGTAGCAATCCTTCTATGGGAGCAAGAAAGAAAGAAAATAAAAACAAAACTAATATACACAGCAGGGTCCTCCAGAGGGACCTTAACATCACCATGTATGGGTTTCTGATGAGTGCCAAATAGTGCATATTTATACACCTTTTTATTGGCATTTTACTCATCTTTTGCGCTCATAAATCAGATATTATCCCAGATTCTGTATTTTAATTGTTTTCAAGAATAAATATTTGTATTAATTAATTTTATGTTTTTAGGTAATAAATAAAGTCCGGAGAAATTAAGGAGCCAAAAGAGCGAAGAATTGGAGTCAAGCGTCTATGGAGTAGATAGCCAAAGCCCGCGCGCGAATCAGTTGCAACCCAACAAGGAAGACATGGGCTAGAGCTACCCACGACCCGGATCCGAACCCGCTCATCCCGAGCCATTGAGATCTCTCCCAGACACATCTTACGCTCGCTCCGACTTCCTCATCATACCTTGATGCGCTCGCTCAACACCAAAACACTCCGAGTCACTTTCAACCGTTCGGATCGCGTCCCCGCATCCTACGCTCATTGCAGCTTCTCCATCAAACACGATGCACCCGCTCAACACCGAAGCCCCCATACCCTATACCCTATCGAGAAAACCCATTTTCTCTTCTCTCTTCTCTTTCATCTCTTCTCCTTCTTCCGACAGAGCAGAGCTCTGCTCTCCCATATCTTCCTCTCCATCTCCTGTCTCTATCATCACCATCCCCATCTTCTTTCACCACAACAACCGCACCATCAACCACCTCCGTACCCTCTCTAGGTCTAGTTATCTTTCTTTTAGCTTCTATCAACCCTAGAAGCTAAATTAAAGATAATTGGGACTAGGGTTTCTCATACATCATATCAGTCGACGCATGGACCAGAGGAGAGCATGATTCAGAGACAACCAGAGTATGGGTTCGAATTATTTTGCATTTAATTTTTGTTTTAAAGAAGAATTAGGGTTTGGTAGTTTTGAGCTGTGCATGTATAAATAGCAGTGAAGGGTGTTGTGTAGAAGTTATGCCTGGGTTAGCCAGTGTATCCTTGTAGATTTAATTGTTGTTATTTGCAGTTTTAATGTTTTAATTTAGTTTGTTGGGGTTTCAATGAAACCCTAATTCCCAATTGATTTCAACTGTGTTTGAATTATTCTTGAGAGCTTAATTTATAAGATAATCTTCAATCCTAGCATCTAACACTCTTCTCTCACAGTGCATGCCAAGTATGCATTGTAGTTAGGTCACACTTGTGTTTAGTATGCTGCAGCTCAACCCTTAGACCCAAATGCTGATTCCCTTGACTAGTTGTACTTAATTAGACAACTAGTGCTCTGGGTTAGCACTTTAGCTGTTCTTTGAAGAATCACTAGGAGAAACTCTTTAGATAGGTGGTAGAATTGACAAACTACCCCGTCCGCCATAAGAACAAGAACTTTAACTCGTTGAACTCACAATGGGAGTTAGTGGTGGATTTGTAGACCCTAGCATCCATTTTATCACTGCTGTTTTATTCCTTAGTTCATTGTCACAATACCATATCGGTAGTATCGGCACAAAACCCCCTATTGCTACATTATCACCTGTTGTTACTCACACCTCTTAGAATTCGGTTTAGCATAAGCCTTTAGATCATTCGAGCACCACAAGTCCTTGTGGGATCGACCCGTACTTGCCGCGTCTCCGATAGACGCCGTGCACTTGCGGTATAACATGTAGGCTTAAATATAAACATCTTTTGAAGGCCTACCAAGTTCTTGGCGCCGCTGCCGGGGACTTGGCGCGTGCCCTGTGTTCATTGGCTCGCTTCACTGTTTTTCTTTACTACCCCTGTACATATGCATTTGCATCATAGTATCACTTAGTTAATTTTTGTAAACCGCCTCTGTAACTTAAGACATTGTAGTATAACTTAACTTGTAGAGTAACTTAGCATTGTAAGTTTCTTTGTTAGCATTGTAGTATTGCATCTGTAATTTGTAGTATTGCATCTGTAATTTAGCATTGTAACTTAGCATTGTAAGTTTATTTGTAGCATTGCAATTCTTCCCTGTACATTTCCACTTTGCATTCTAGCTTTTAATCTTTACTACTGTAACTTAGCTAAAGTTTGTCTTTTTCTTATCCTTGCATCCTTGCTTCTTGTATCGCTTGTTTTTAGTGCTTCTTACTCGCTTACATTTCATATGTTAATTGTCTAGCTGTGTTTAGTGCATTGTATCTGCATCACATGCTGTGTTTACTTGCTCTGTATCTGCATCACATGTTGTAGCTCATTTAAGTTCTATAATCTTGTAACTTAGTTGTGCATTTGTCAAAATTCTTTCATCTTAGCTGTGCACCTTAGTGTGTCTTGATATGTGCAACCGTGAGAACCGATCTTACGTGTTGAGTAGCGGGTGCTTTTGTGCTACTGTCTTCTTTGTGCAAGCCAAACCAAGAAGGGATAGAAGCCCGAACTTGAGGTAAGATTTATTGAACTTGAGGTAAGCCCGAACTTGAGGTAAGATGGAGTCTTGAATGCATGCTTGAACCGCAAATACCCCGAACTGGCTCATTTACCCATTGTGTTGTTTGACCATTGTGTTAAAAGCCGGACCACTGCTCACTTGCTAGCCTCTCGAAGTCTGCAAGTTTGAGCCAAGTGTGAACCATTGAGCAATTGATACAAAGATTCGTGAGGAAGTGCATAACCTAGCTGACCCCGAACCGCAATCTGTGTGCCTTCTGTGCGGTTTAGCCGCAAATCTGTGTGATACCACAGGTTGTTGTTGAGCCGGTTACCAAGCATGCTAGACCTTGCATGAATGAATGAATAATATGTATGCTTGCTTGTTGACCTTGTGCTAAACCTTATATGAGCTTACCCTGTGCATGCTCTGAGTTGTGCATTGCACATTTGTTTGAAACCCCATTGAAAACCTGAAAATCACAGCATTTGAGCTGAGATTGCTGAAACTTTGAGTGAGATCAGTTTGAGAGTTTGCTGAGTGAAAAATTTGATAATCAGCTGAGAGTTTTGTGGGTGTTTTGTGATTGATTTGTGAGAATTTGGCTGAGATTTGGCTGGACTTAGCCCTGCCAGATTTGAGCAACTGAAGCTCTCAGTTGTGAGCTGAAAATCTCAAAATTTTGCTTGATATCAACTACACTTGTTGACTCGAGTGAGCCGAGTGAGGGTGAATAGAAAACTTTGACTCAACCGAGTAAAAGTCTCGAGCGGAGAGCCGAGTGAGTGAATCAAGTTCTTGTTCACCGAGTTGAACCGGCCGAGTTGAGTTGACTCCCTGAATCGCTGAGTCACCTAACTCAGTGATTTGAATCGGTTTTCATTTTTCAACATAATTTGGGCCGTGCAGCTACTAGACCGAACCCATCAGCCCACATACCGGGTCATTCAATTGCTGGGCTGCACTTGTTCATCTAACTTGGGCTCTGCAACAACTAGGTTCTACACAACCACTAGGCTTAAACCAAACTAGAACCCACACTGTTGGGCTGAACATCTGTTGGGTTTTGCTCACATAGCTGGGTTGCACATAACCCAACTAATCCCAATAAACCAAATCCAATCCCAATAAACCAAAGAAGCCCACAAAAACCAAACCAATCCCACTAAAACCAAACTTAGTCCACTTCAACTGGGCTTTGAGTTCAATTTGAGTACTAAATCATGTCAGGATTTTGGTCTGCATCTGGGGATACAAACAAATCCATTCGAGAGCTTGCTTACGGGCATGCTTCACAGTATGAAACCCCCACAGACCATAATGATTTTAGGGAGTATTATGAGCCTTCTCAGGGCCCTGACCTTGAGTACTCATACCCTAACCATCATGAGCACATGTATCAGTCACCACAGTGGGGAGATGAACAATTTTATACTCCCCCGACTCCTTGTTTACAATCACTAATGGAAACGCTCATGGAACAAAATGCTAGGCTTGACTTTCATACAATGCATAACCATCCATATAGCAACATGCATGATCATCCCTTCTCTAGTGAACCATGTGCACAACCATTTAATGATTATTCATATGAAACATGCATACCCACTATTGAAGACTCCCCCTCCATTGAACAATGTCACATGTTCTTAAAGATGAACCTTATTCATTTAGAAAAGGAAGAATGGAAGGCAGTTCATGATAGGATGATTATTGTCCCTAATAAAGTAAATCTTGAAAATAGTGTTTCTATTCCTACTCATGCAACTAACACTGAATATGAACCTAATCTAGAGGTAAATGAGTATACTAGAAATGCTAATAGGAAATGCATTTTTGTTATGATGATGATGATGATGAATATGATATGTTAGAAGAGCATGTGCATGCGAGAAAATATGATGGCATCTTTTGGTTCGGAGACGTTAGGCGTCTCTTCGTGAACCCTATGAATGATACTTCTTCTAACATTCATATATGTGATATTGATTCTCGAGCTTGGTTTTGTGAAATTCTTTAGTGAATGTGAGCATGCTTCACAACTTATTTGTGACTTAGGAAAGGATGAATCTTCTGTTGACACTAATGTTCTTTTGGATCATGATATTATTGTTGTGTCTGATTCCCTGCCCATGTCACAATATGTTGCCTGCTCTGATGATTATGACATGGTGATTGATGAATTGTTATATGCTGGTGAACATGATTTACCCTCTTTTGACTTTAGGAAAGTGTGTGATGGTACAAATGATCTTATACATGAAAACAACTTAGATATACCTAACCTCTCTCCTGAGTCACAAATTGAAACTCTTCCACCAAACCTAGGTGTAGTTTGTCACAAAATTGCAAAACCAACTTTTCTGAAAATGCCTAACTTAGGCCTAGAGCTTTGTGCTTCCCAAGTCCTCTTGGACTATTTTGCATCAAAGTATAACACTCTTAAGGAGCCACGGTTGGAATGTGTATGTCACTGTTCTTAACAAAACTCATTTTGAGTTAGACCTTTTGCATGATGTACCTTTAAAATTGCAAGATTTTGTGCTCAAAAACACACCCGTTCACAAGTTTAGGTTTGGGGAAACTCATTCTCATTTGCGATCTTACTTGCACTCTCATTTTATTTCTGTGTAAGGCTGTTGATGTTTGTATATATTTTCTTTTGGGTTGATCCTCAACTCTTTAGATTGTTGGTTTATGGTGAATTTTCATTGTATATAATCCAGTAGGACTTGTTAAATTTTTCTTTCTTGCATCGGTTGAGTCTTCTTGTGCTTATATGATGCTAATCCGATATGATATGTTGGATTCTAGCCTTGACTAAAGAAGCTCAACCTTGCTCCTGCCGACATCCGGTAATCTCTTCCCTTTTCTCTTATCAGCATAGTTCTCTCGGTATGTGACTGTTTAAATTTTTTCTATATGTAGACACATTGAGGACAATGTTTGATTTAGGTTTGGGGTGCATTTGCATTTAGAGTTTTTAGTCTTTTATTTTACCTTTTATTTTCAAAAAAAAAAAAAAAAAAAAAAAAAAAAATTCAAAACTCTTTTTGTAAAAACCTCCAACTTTTAGAGATTTTAGAGTCACTAGCATGCTTCTAGCTATGTTTACATAGAGAATCGACCGAAATAACAAAAGTTAGAAGTACTTAGGAGAACACAATCGGGTTTCTTAGTTGATTAGAGCGTTAAAGTTGGATTTAACCATACGGGAGGGCGAATTAGGTCTTTGTTTAGATATTCGGTAGTAGAATTGTGATCACCCATAGTGGAGACTACCCAATTTACATCAAGTGAGGCACCAACCTTCAATTTTTGCAACTTTCTAGAAAAGTTTGTTAGAGTGTGTGTCACCGTACATCAATTAGGGTAGGAATGGTGAGCTACCCAACTTCGCACCAATTTCAGCACTACTTTTGATCTCTTGAGTGCTAGTTTTTGTCAATCATGAGGGTGACGTCTAAAGATGAAAACTCCTTCTAAATATCGATTTACAGTTAGCATCACTCTCTCTCTCAATCAGCAAGACCCATTAGAAACACATCATCGTCAACAAACGGAGCAACATCAGAATATTGAAAGAAAAATTGATATAGTCCAAGGTTTACATACAACAAAGAAAATAGAATGAGAATTAATAAAATTTATAAAATCAAGACAATACAAGTTGTGGAAAAATTGAGTGATAAAGTCCTTTGTACATGGAGTTAGTTGTTTCATTATTTGTATTTTTATTTTCACTTTTTGTAAAAAAAAAAAAAAAATTAAAAAAATTAAAAAAAAAAAATTAAAAAAAAATTGTAGTTTATTTTTGCTACCACCATGGTAAAGAAGAATTTAAAAAGAAAAATCCAAACAACAAGGAATTTGAGTAGAAAAGTTAAAAATTGTCAAGTTTTGTGAAGTTTAGAAGTTCGTCATCAACATTTGAAGACCGAAGACCGAAGATTGAAGACGTTTCTATGGCTCCTATGAGAGATTGATGTTAATTGCCGATCGGGTGAAAAGGTAGTGAGTACTCCCACCCATTGCTAATGGTTGATTTCCTTTCTTAGAGATCATCAGAAAAAGATTCTTTTTGTCCACACTTCTGTGGAGTCTCCAGAAATTATTTCGGAAGGTTATCCTTCTTACCTACAACGTGTGCGGGATTTCTCTCTTTATTCCTGCTGCACACATGAGAGACTAAAAAGCGATCTTTTTGAGTGCAATTATCATAAAATCCTAATGGTGAGGCAGAAGTTGAGACTTATGATCACAATCGAATCCGAATTCTTTCATATGGTATGGTTACTTCTCGCTCAGCACTTAAGGATGAGAGTGCGTTCTTTGGTAGTTCTAACTTCATGTTACTAGCATGCAGAAACTCTATGTACTCATAGCTTCTTGCAGGCTTGAGACTCTTTACACTCTGAAATTGGAGAAGGTTTTGTGGGTACACCTCTGGTAAACCCTCACGAGACTACAACTCGTCCACTAGGGACACCTAGGGGTTTAAAGGCTTAGTGCATACGCTAAATGCATTCGAGAGACCAGCGACAGTGGTATAGTTAGGATTTCTTTATTTCGGTTTCACTTGAGGACAAGTAAAATTCAGGTTTGGGGGTATTTGATGAGTGCCAAATAGTGCATATTTATACACCTTTTTATTGGCATTTTACTCATCTTTTGCGCTCATAAATCAGATATTATCCCAGATTCTGTATTTTAATTGTTTTCAAGAATAAATATTTGTATTAATTAATTTTGTGTTTTTAGGTAATAAATAAAGTCCGGAGAAATTAAGGAGCCAAAAGAGCGAAGAATTGGAGTCAAGCGTCTATGGAGTAGATAGCCAAAGCCGCGCGCGAATCGGTTGCAACCCAACAAAGGAAGACATGGGCTAGAGCTACCCACGACCCGGATCCGAACCCGCTCATCCCGAGCCATTGAGATCTCGCCCAGACACATCTTACGCTCGCTCCGACTTCCTCATCATACCTTGATGCGCTCGCTCAACACCAAAACACTCCGAGTCACTTTCAACCGTTCAAATCGCGTCCAGCCGCATCCTACGTGATAGGTGTCTAAAACACCTAATTTAATATCTAGTATTTATGCTTTCTTTGCGAGTTTTCTTGTAAATTATGTATCTTATGTGTGCTTTTGAGTTTATTAGGTGCAATAGAGTCATATGAGCAAAAGAAGGAGAAAACGTCCATTTGGAGCGTAAAAGGCAAAAAGGTCAATTCACGTGGGCGAGCTATACTTGAGTCGGCTAGAATGCACAAATAGGAAGTGAAGGCGTCAGTTCTCCATAACTGACAATGAGTTGAACATGGAATTAAGCTGTCGGTTATCGGAACCGACAAGCCATATATGAGTTGTGGCTGCCTGTATCCATCTTAACGGGTGCAGATCCGTCCGCATCTTGTTAGAATCACTAAGCCGAGCCGCTTCTCGGATAACTCGGTCTTTATACATCTCACTGTTTGATACTCGTGGAAGAAGGATGAGCTCTGTCGGTGATTGACGATGATGAACGGGAAGATTGAAGGAGGGATTTGAGTTATGAAAGGATTAGGATGAATGGGTTTTGCTCGAATTTGAGTTGAGAGTGTTAGACGAGTTTGAGCAAGATTAGGTCATGATTCTCCCAGCCAAGAACAACCTCGTTGCCTTTGATCCTGGATGAATGTCGTGATTGAATGTGTGTTCCTAAGTTCAATGAACCGATGGGTCGTGTGTATGAGAATGAATGCATTACGGGGAAGGAGCGGTGACCTTAGGAGTCACCCAACAAGCTTAAAATGAGTTACCGTGATCCGGCACACAACATGTTTGTGAAAAGACCCGCTACTCGCAACACAACCTTGACAGGGCTCTTGTGCACGACTTTGGGAGAGTCTCGTGAGGTGCAAATGGGAATGTTTTGAGTTGAGGGCTTGGATTAGAGAAGATGATGCTACAATCTGTTGGAAAGAGCCGCAACCGGTGTTGCTCACCGATGTTGGGCCATACGGGGAAGGAGGCTAACAGGAGGCTTTAGAAGATCCGAGATGAGCCGTTGGCTGCAATGGAGCAGTGAAGGGTGGTTCTAAGATGGAATGAGTGGCTAGTGAGGGAGGTTGCACGGTGGTCGAGCTAGCTGTTTTATAGGTGGCTTGGGCTCATTGCGGGCAAGAGAAGGAGCTGTGATGGTGGAAGATGCTCGCTTTCGTTGTTGTCGCCGCAGCCGGGAGGATTGATGGAGTGAGGAAGTGCCAGAGATGCTGGTATTGCAGATGGTGGTAGCTGGGAATGTGAAGCAAGGGAAAAGAGGATGAGAGTGTAGCCATGAACTGATGGTTGCAGGGGATTGAGTTGAGCAATTGGAGGTGCTACGGGTTATGGAGCTGACATTACATATTGTGTGGTTCATGTGTTGTCTTGGATCACTAAGGCTGTATTGCAGGGAAGCAACTGAGATTAATGGGAAGATGGAATTGAGCTGTGAAGTTTTAACTGATGTTGAACTGAAATGGAAATGGTGCTGCTGTTACAGGAATGGCTCGAATGGCTGAATTAAAGCCGCAGAATGATTGATGGAGCTCGAGTCTGGCAATGCAGGGGTCTGGCAAGGTGGAGCTACAGGTGTTGTTGGTAGCTGGTACCAGGGATAAATGGACTCAGGAAATGGCAGTGAGATGGTTGGGCAGATATGTCACTACAGGCTTGAGAATGAAATGAAGGCTGCAGGCTAGATACAGAATTGGTGGGTTACAAAGCTGGTGTTGGCCTAGGGTGAATTGCAGGTGGTGTTGCTCATTACAAAGCTGGAGCTGTGGCCTGAAAGTTGATATTGTATGAGTTGCAGGCCTGGGCTCGTTTGAGTGAATGAATGATTATTAATCGATAGATGTACGCCTAGGTTGCGAGGGATTGTGAGTTTGCTGAGCTGAAGGCTGCAGCTGCAACAAATGGTGCTGTTGGTTTAACTGAAATTTTGGCAGGAGCAAACTGAACTGGAATGACAAAGCCGCAGAAATAGTGCGAAAACGGGGTGAAAATGGTAAGCCGGTAAGCATACTTCCGGTTGTCGGATTTTGGAACCGTAAGTGGGAATCACAATGATTCAGTGAATCACGAAGGGGGTATGAGTCGGATGCAAGAATCGACGGCCGGACATATGGGCTACGAGTCACGCTTTTAGGCGCGTTTTCGCAAGAAATGGGAATTGGCTAAGATGGTATTTTGTGAATGTTTGAATTGCAGGAAAGTAAAGTTGAGTTGCTGGGAGTATGCACTAGCTAGTGACAGTTTCTGATGAGAGAAGTGGCCTGAGACAATTTTCCGGTGATCAAATTTTGGCGCCGTTGCCGGGGAGGCAACGGTTGTTAATTGTTTTTGGTTTCTTATTTTTGTATTTAGTTTTGTTTTATTTTTTCTTTCTTTGGTTCTTATTCGAGTTTTGAGAATCTCGTTTCAGGTACCAATTTCTATGGACGGAGCTTATTGGAGCAATCAATACGGCTTTCAACCTCAACAACATAACAATTATCACCCTTATGGGGAGTATAATCAAAACCAATCCTTTGGCTATGATCAATACTCCACGTACCCTATGAGTTATTCTCATACATATCAACCTTCTTATGGTGGTTATGTAAGTGAGCAACCACAAGGAGGGGAGAATAGTTGTTTTCCTTATAATTTTTCCTCTAGTTTGGTAGATGAAATGCAGCAATTTATGGACAGCATGGAGTCAATTTGTGGACAACCAAGCGCGGAACCATTTTCATCGACCGAATGTGCTCATGGTATGTTTGGCCCAATTTCTGATCGTAGTTATGATCATCCACCCATTCAAAGGGAATATAATTGGCCTAACAATACTGAGGTAAGTAATTCTACTTTGTCTATGTCGAATGAGTTTTACCAACAAATGGAACACTATATTCGAATTTGGATGGAACACTCCAAGAGCTTCAAAAAGGTGTTTCCACTTTAAGACAAGGCATTGATGAGTACAAGGAGGAAATGAATAGTTATGTTGAAAAAGGCGAACCTTTGGGGACTTTTGTTGATATTTGTGTAGTTAACTCAACTCTTGATCGTAATAATGATCATTCACCTATTCAAAAGGATGAGTTCGAGATTAGCAACACTAAATTCAGCAAGGACCAATGTTATGATGACTATGATAGTGATGATGATTATTATGAAAATACATCGGTTGAACCAACTCATGGTGACATCCCCGAGGAGTGTACAATGGAGTCTTTTTGGGATCAAGATGAAGACGAAGAGGAATGTGTCGACACTTGTGTAGATTACTCAAGCATTGATCTTAATAATGATCAAGAGCCTATTCAAAGGGTGGAGCTTGAGGATGATGCATTTTCGAGTGTTCTAGAAAAGTTTCTTATGATAAAATTTGGTTCCGCAAAAGAGTATGTGCCTTACAACAAAAAGGAGGAATATGTTGAGAATGAGACCGTTATGACCAATATTGTGGAAGACCCAATTGAGCTTGCAAATGATTGTAATGATGATGTTTATGTCGAGACTTTGGTTACGACAGAAACGGACGAAGAATGGTTGCAAAGTTTGATAGAGGACCATGATATACAAGAGGTGAATAATTCACTTGAATTTTTCAAGGATGAAGAGGATTCCGTGATACAAGAGATTGTGAAAGGTTTATCTAACCCTTTGCCTATTATTTCTTCTCCTTTACCTCTTCTTGGTTTGAATGTATGTGCTTCGAAAACATTGTTGAATGACTTTGTTTCTCGTTTTCCGCCATTAGAGATACTTGATTCTCATACTATGCAGGTTATGGAACCAGAAACCATGGAAGTACCCGACTCCTATATTCTTTATACACTTCCAAGTGTGGACAAGAATAAGTGTGGGGGAAGCTTTTATCGGTTCATAGCTTCACTTTTGCTTTATTGTACTAATATTTGTGTGAAGCTAGTGTTTGCAAAACAGGTTCTATGGACGGATCCCCAACTTTTTAGATTATTGGTGTATGGGGAATGAATCTTACAAGAAGCTAGGTCGGGCCGTCGACTTTAAAACAAGCGCTAAGTGGGAGGCAACCCATCGGTTTTGTATCTCTTATCCTTTTGCTTTTTATTTTTGTTTCGTTTTTTTTTTTTTTTTTTTACTGTTTTCATATTATATTTGCATCCCTATGTTTAATTTCATTGAGTCCGTAATCTATCTTAGAAGAGAATTATGCCGAATACCTTTTTCGTCAGAAAATTTCAGACTGCGCGTAGTTCAGTCCAGAGACCATAACTGTCAGACCGTTTATCAAAACACTGTGAAATTTTGACACTGTGTAGAAAACACGTAGGCGAACAACTTTTGTGAAATGGAGTTTTTCCAAATTCCTTACCAATTTGCACAGTTTTTGCGTTTTATCTGCTGTTACGTCAGAATTCAGAACTTTCGGTTTTACACATTGAGGACAATGTGAAGTTTAAGTGTGGGGGAGCATTTATATGTTTGTATAGTTTGTTTATGACACCATTAGTGGATGGAACCATTTTGAATGCAGGAGTTGAGGAACTAATTAACTAAAAGGGAAGAATATAGCTCAGAAATCACAAATTAACATGATAGTTGTTACCATATCTCGGAATATCACCATATCACATTCTATTTTTATTTTTCCATATTTATCTATTGTTCTCTAAGTGCTTTGGTGGGTCACTAAAAATCGACGTGTTATTACTGCTAGGATGAAATAGAGTGGTTGAGTTAAAAAAAAAAAAAAAAAAAAAAAAATTGAAAAAAAAAAAAAAAAAAAAAAAAAAAAAAAAGACCGACCAATTAGACCAAAACGGAATAAAAAGACACTTGGGAATAGCAGTATGTGTGAAACGTAGTCCCTGTCTCCGTCGCCTAAACAAGCGTGGAATGCAGGATCCAAGGCAACTATCATGTACTTGCTGACAAGAAGCATGCGCTTGGATCCAAAAGATCTAATCATGCCGTCTAAAAAAAAATTGGATCCAGTTTGATCCAATCATATAAAAAAAAAAAAAAGAATAAATTATTATTGTGTTGAATAAAGTCACTCTTGGTTCCCTTGTATATGCCAATTGATTTGATGTAGCATTCAGCACGAAGTAGCTCAATCCAATAGGATTAGGTTCATCTTAGCAGTGACCTTCAGACAGATATGGGAAACATCGAACACTTGTGAATATTCGCCAACATCTACATCTATATCCATCTTCTTAATCTTTTCATTGTGATTGTGGCTTGTTAGTTTCCGAGTATTGTGGCTTGTTCGACTATCTAATTAGAGTTTATTTACTAATAATTGAATTGAATTTGCAAGGTACCTCCTCCCGTAGTCAATTTGGATTCATTCATTGATTTGTCACGAATAGACGGAGTTTGAAATATAGGTTTTGTAGGTATATCTCTAGTAAACCTTCACGAGACTATAACTCGTCCACTAGGGACACCTAGGGGTTTAAAGGCTTGTTATTTATGCTAAAATTAACCGTAGCCTCGACGACACGGAGTTGTTGTATTTTATTATTTTGTTTGATTTGCTCGAGGACTAGCAAAGTCTAAGTGTGGGGGAATCCGATAGGTGTCTAAAACACCTAATTTAATATCTAGTATTTATGCTTTCTTTGCGAGTTTTCTTGTAAATTATGTATCTTATGTGTGCTTTTGAGTTTATTAGGTGCAATAGAGTCATATGAGCAAAAGAAGGAGAAAACGTCCATTTGGAGCGTAAAAGGCAAAAAGGTCAATTCACAGGCGAGCTATACTTCGAGTCGGCTAGAATGCACAAATAGGAAGTGAAGGCGTCAGTTCTCCATAACCGACAATGAGTTGAACATGGAATTAAGCTGTCGGTTATTCGGAACCGACAAGCCATATATGAGTTGTGGCTGCCTGTATCCATCTTAACGGGTGCCAGTATCCGTCCGTACTGTTAGAATCACTAAGCTGAGCTGCTTCTCAGACAACTCAGTCTTTATACATCTCACCTGTTTTGATACTGTGGAAGAAGGATGAGCTCTGTCAGTGATTGACGATGATGAACAGGAAGATTGAAGGAGGGATTTGAGTTATGAAAGGATTAGGATGAATGGGTTTTGCTCGAATTTGAGTTGAGAGTGTTAGACAGAGTTTGAGCAAGATTAGGTCATGATTCTCCCAGCCAAGAACAACCTGTTGCCTTTGATCCTGGATGAATGTCGTGATTGAATGTGTGTTCCTAAGTTCAATGAACTGATGGGCTGTGTATGAGAATGAATGCATTACAGGGAAGGAGCAGTGACCTTAGGAGTCACCCAACAAGCTTAAAATGAGTTACCAGTATCTGGCACACAACATGTTTGTGAAAAGACCTGCTTCTGCAACACAGCTTGACAGGGCTCTTGTGCACGACTTTGGGAGAGTCTGTGAGGTGCAAATGGGAATGTTTTGAGTTGAGGGCTTGGATTAGAGAAGATGATGCTACAACTGTTGGAAAGAGCTGCAACTGGTGTTGCTCACTGATGTTGGGCCATACAGGGAAGGAGGCTAACAGGAGGCTTTAGAAGATCTGAGATGTGAGCTGTTGGCTGCAATGGAGCAGCTGAAGGGTGGTTCTAAGATGGAATGAGTGGCTAGTGAGGGAGGTTGCACGGTGACTGAGCTAGCTGTTTTATAGGTGGCTTGGGCTCATTGCAGGCAAGAGAAGGAGCTGTGATGGTGGAAGATGCTCGCTGCTGTTGTCGCTGCAGTCTGGAGGATTGATGGAGTGAGGAAGTGCCAGAGATGCTGGTATTGCAGATGGTGGTAGCTGGGAATGTGAAGCAAGGGAAAAGAGGATGAGAGTGTAGCCATGAACTGATGGTTGCAGGGGATTGAGTTGAGCAATTGGAGGTGCTACGGGTTATGGAGCTGACATTACATATTGTGTGGTTCATGTGTTGTCTTGGATCACTAAGGCTGTATTGCAGGGAAGCAACTGAGATTAATGGGAAGATGGAATTGAGCTGTGAAGTTTTAACTGATGTTGAACTGAAATGGAAATGGTGCTGCTGTTACAGGAATGGCTCGAATGGCTGAATTAAAGCCGCAGAATGATTGATGGAGCTCGAGTCTGGCAATGCAGGGGTCTGGCAAGGTGGAGCTACAGGTGTTGTTGGTAGCTGGTACCAGGGATAAATGGACTCAGGAAATGGCAGTGAGATGGTTGGGCAGATATGTCACTACAGGCTTGAGAATGAAATGAAGGCTGCAGGCTAGATACAGAATTGGTGGGTTACAAAGCTGGTGTTGGCCTAGGGTGAATTGCAGGTGGTGTTGCTCATTACAAAGCTGGAGCTGTGGCCTGAAAGTTGATATTGTATGAGTTGCAGGCCTGGGCTCGTTTGAGTGAATGAATGATTATTAATCGATAGATGTACGCCTAGGTTGCGAGGGATTGTGAGTTTGCTGAGCTGAAGGCTGCAGCTGCAACAAATGGTGCTGTTGGTTTAACTGAAATTTTGGCAGGAGCAAACTGAACTGGAATGACAAAGCCGCAGAAATAGTGCGAAAACGGAGTGAAAATGGTAAGCCGGTAAGCATACTTCCGGTTGTCGGATTTTGGAACCGTAAGTGGGAATCACAATGATTCAGTGAATCACGAAGGGGGTATGAGTCGGATGCAAGAATCGACGGCCGGACATATGGGCTACGAGTCACGCTTTTAGGCGCGTTTTCGCAAGAAATGGGAATTGGCTAAGATGGTATTTTGTGAATGTTTGAATTGCAGGAAAGTAAAGTTGAGTTCTTTGGGAGTATGCACTAGCTAGTGACAGTTTCTGATGAGAGAAGTGGCCTGAGACAATTTTCCGGTGATCGGATTCCGGCGCCGGTGGCCGGATTCCGGCGATGACGTCAGCAATTCCGGCGACGCTTTTGGACCCAAAATTCCAGAGACATATTTTTCACTCCTGGGCTTGGTGGACCAACTTGGAGACGGGTTTGGAGAAGAATTAACCTAATTTTGGGAAAGTATCCTTATGGGGAGAAAAGCATATATATAGAAAACTCTTTTCTAAACCTAGGGATATCTCCATTAGGGAGACCTCTACTTTTGTTCTAGGGTTTCACATGATAGGTTCTTCTAAACTCTTTATGATGATTTCCAAAAACACAAGTAACTAAGTTTTTATTATTGGTTGAAGATGTAGTTGGATTTTGCAACCAAGTTATGATTTTTATGAATTAGTTTTCTCTCAATATTATCGTATGATTTCTACGGGTTACAATAATTGCATGATTGATGGATTGCAATATGATTGAATGTTTGTTTAGTCGAGTCTAGAATTGATTGAACTCACATCCATATCTATAGCTATTTTAGGGTTTTCATCGAGCGATAACCTTGAATACGAGTAGCATGATATGATTCTAGGTTGTAGTGATACATCCTTGTAATCATATGTAGAAATTGACCTTTGTTCGAATTGTTTGCGCAATGTATTACAATTGCATTGATTAGCCTATTTCTGAAACTTAATGCTCCTAGGAATTGAACTTGATTAGCGCAAGGCGTTAGGTTATTCTTTAGGTAGATTTCACATACGCAGCCCTAATGTGTGTGTTGATAACTTAGGAAATTTACGGAGTATTCTTGCAATAAGGTATTCTATGGCTTTTGATGATAGCGAGATTAAATACGAATTCTATTCATATATTCATAAACTTGTTTGCAATTGAAGATGAAACCTTTATCCAATATTTCACATCCTTGATTTGCGTGCTTTGTTTATTTGCTTTTTGTTTATTTTTATTTACACAATCAGAATTCTTCCGGGTGTTTTATATAGGAAACCATAACAATTTGACAACCTAGACCTCTCTGTGGGATCGATCCTTTCTTGCCCTTGCTATATTTATATTTTGAGTAGTGAGAAAGTGTAATTATATTTGTGTCGCTTACGACAGCGATCACTACGCTCGTTGCAGCTTCTCCATCAAACAGCGATGCACCTGCTCAACATCGAAGCCCCCATACCCTATACCCTATCGAGAAAACCCATTTTCTCTTCTCTCTTCTCTTTCATCTCTTCTCCTTCTTCCGACAGAGCAGAGCTCTGCTCTCCCATATCTTCCTCTCCATCTCCTGTCTCTATCATCACCATCCCCATCTTCTTTCACCACAACAACCGCACCATCAACCACCTCCGTACCCTCTCTAGGTCTAGTTATCTTTCTTTTATCTTCTATCAACCCTAGAAGCTAAATTAAAGATAATTGGGACTAGGGTTTCTCATACATCATATCAGTCGACGCATGGACCAGAGGAGAGCATGATTCAGAGACAACCAGAGTATGGGTTCGAATTATTTTGCATTTAATTTCTGTTTTAAAAAAGAATTAGGGTTTGGTAGTTTTGAGCTGTGCATGTATAAATAGCAGTGAAGGGTGTTGTGTAGAAGTTATGCCTAGGTTAGCCAGTGTATCCTTGTAGATTTAATTGCTGTTATTTGCAGTTTTAATGTTTTAATTTAGTTTGTTGGGGTTTCAATGAAACCCTAATTCCCAATTGATTTCAACTGTGTTTGAATTATTCTTGAGAGCTTAATTTATAAGATAATCTTCAATCCTAGCATCTAACACTCTTCTCTCACAGTGCATGCCAAGTATGCATTGTAGTTAGGTCACACTTGTGTTTAGTATGCTGCAGCTCAACCCTTAGACCCAAATGCTGATTCCCTTGACTAGTTGTACTTAATTAGACAACTAGTGCTCTGGGTTAGCACTTTAGCTGTTCTTTGAAGAATCACTAGGAGAAACTCTTTAGATAGGTGGTAGAATTGACAAACTACCCCTGTCTGCCATAAGAACAAGAACTTTAACTCTGTTGAACTCACAATGGGAGTTAGTGGTGGATTTGTAGACCCTAGCATCCATTTTATCACTGTTTTATTCCTTAGTTCATTGTCACAATACCATATCATCCGTATCGGCACAAAACCCCCCTGTTGCTACATTATCACCTGTTGTTACTCACACCTCTTAGAATTCAGTTTAGCATAAGCCTTTAGATCATTCAGAGCACCACAAGTCCTTGTGGGATCGACCCGTACTTGCCGCGTCTCCGATAGACGCCGTGCACTTGCGGTATAACATGTAGGCTTAAATATAAACATCTTTTGAAGGCCTACCAGTTTCCTCCCAATAAGCGCTAAGTTTAGTGTCTTCAGCCAGATGTTGTGACCCGGTCAAATTAATCCTGGTAGACAGGATCTCTCAGCTCCTATTCTTCTATTGGATGACTGGGTAACTCCAAGATTGGTTTCAACCGTTGACCGTTAACCTTGAAAGTTCTCCGTTCTTTGGATTTTCAACTTCAACTGCACCATGAGGAAAAACAATTTTGACAAAATATGGTCCGGTCCACCGAGACCTCAATTTACCAGGGAAAAGATGTAAACGAGAATTGTAAAGGAGAACTTTTTGACCTGGTTCAAATGTCTTTCGAATAATCGATTTATCATAAAATATTTTTGTTTTCTCCTTGTAAATTTTCGCACTCTGGTAAGATTCATTACGAATTTTTTCTAACTCATTGAGTTGCAGTCTACGGTTATCACCAGCAGTTGGTAGGTCAAAGTTTAGCCGTTTAATGGCCCAATAAGCTCAGTGTTCTAATTCTACAGGCAAATGGCAGGCTTTACCGAAGACAAGTCTATACGGAGACATCCCAAGTGGAGTCTTAAAAGCGGTTCGGTAAGCCCACAAATCTTCTACCAAGCGTAAAGACCAATCCTTTCGGGTAGGGTTTATGATCTTTTCTAAAATCTGTTTAATCTGCATATTAGACACTTTAACTTGGCCACAAGTTTGTGGGTGGTAAGGTGTAGAAACCTTATGGGTAATGGAATATTTCTTCATGAGCGCCTCAAAAGACCAGTTGCAAAAATAGGAACTTCCATCACTAATGATTGCTCTAGGCATACCAAATCGAGAGAAAATATTGTCCCTAACAAACTTGATTACAACGTGGCGATCGTTTGTCTTGGTAGCTATTGCTTCTACCCACTTAGACACATAGTCAACAACTAATAAGATGTAAAAGTTGCCATAGGAATTGACAAAAGGACCCATAAAATCTATACCCCACACATCAAATATTTCTATTATTAATATAGGACTAAGTGGCATCATATTACGTCGGGTCATCTTTCCTAACTTTTGACATCTATCACAACTTTGAAAAAATAGGTGGGAGTCCTTAAACAGAGTTGTCCAATAAATACCGGATTGCAAAACCTTCGCAACTGTTTTTTAGAACTAAAGTGACCCCCACAAGCTCCAGAATGACAAAGAGTCAGGACACTGGAGATTTCGTTGTCAGGAATACAACGACGGATGATCTGATCAGGGCACTATTTAAATAAGTACGGATCATCCCAGAAAAAGTATTTAACCTCAGACAAGAATTTAGCTCTATCCTGTTTAGACCAATGGTCAGGCATTTGACCAGTTACCAAATAATTGACAATGTCTGCAAACCAGGGTAACAAAGAGATGGAAAATAATTGTTCATCAGGGAACGTGTCAAGGATCGGTTTATAATCATCTCTAGTCTCATCAAGGATACGGGATAAATGGTCAGCTACTACATTTTCGGACCCTTTCTTATCACGAATATCTAGAGTAAATTCTTGGAACAATAACACCCATCTAATCAGCCGAGGTTTGGAGTCCTTCTTGGAAAGGAGATATTTGAGTGCAGCATGATCAGACTAGACTATGACCTTAGACCCTAGGAGATATGATCTAAATTTCTCCAAAGCAAAAATGATGGCTAACATTTCTTTCTCAGTGGTTGTGTAGTTCAACTGGGCATCGTTTAGGGTCATACTAGCATAATAAATCACACTAGGTGCTTTATCACGTCGTTGGCCAAGGACAACACCAACCGCATAATCGGACGCATCACACATAAGTTCAAATGGGAGGTCCCAATCGGGTGGTTGGATGATAGAGGCAGAAGTCAACATTGATTTTAGCTTCTCAAAAGATGCAACACAGGCTTCATCAAATACAAAGGCAGTATCTTTAGCAAGTAGGTTCGACAGGGGTAAAGCAATCTTGCTAAAGTCTTTGATGAAACGACGATAAAATCCAGCATGGTCAAGGAAAGATCTAACATCTGTTACATTCTTAGGTGGTCTTAATTTAGAAATTAGTTCAACCTTGGCTTTATCAACTTCTATTCCTTTAGAGGACACCACATGTCCTAACACTATTCCAGATTTAACCATAAAATGACACTTTTCCCAATTAAGGACTAAGTTATTTTCTTTACAACGTTCTAGAACTAGTGTAAGGTGGTGCAAGCATTCATCGAATGAAGATCCAAAAACCGAAAAATCGTCCATAAAGACCTCGAGAAATCGCTCAACCATGTCCGAAAAGATACTTAGCATGCAACGTTGGAATGTTGCGGGTGCATTACACAACCCAAAAGGCATACGCCTGTAAGCAAAAGTACCAAATGGACATGTGAAGGTTGTTTTCTCCTGGTCCTCCGGTGCTATAGGGATTTGGTTATAACCAGAGTATCCATCTAGGAGATAATAATGACTGTGGCCAGCTAATCTTTCTAACATCTGGTCGATGAATGGTAGAGGAAAGTGGTCTTTCCTAGTTGCTGAGTTCAGCTTACGATAGTCTATACAAACTCTCCACCGGTAGTAACACGGGTAGGGGTCAGTTCATTATTCTCATTCGCAAATACAGTAATCCCAGACTTCTTTGGGACAACCTGGACAGGACTGACCCATTTACTATCGGATATGGGGTATATGATACCCGCATCTAATAACTTAAGCACCTCAGTACAAACAACTTCCTTCATATTAGGATTCAAACGTCTCTGCATTTCTCTTGAGGTTTTGGAACCATCTTCTAGGTAGATGTGGTGCATACAATCAGCATGACTAATTCCTTTCAAATCTGCTATAGTCCACCCTATTGCAGTCTTGTGCTCTCTAAGAACACTAACTAGTCTACTTTCCTGATCGGGCTCCAAGTCAGAAGCAATTATGGCAGGAAGAGTATTCTCTTTACCAAGAAATACATATTTCAGTGTATCTGGTAGCGGCTTTAATTCAAGGGTGGGTGCTTTAACTGATGATTGGGGGGGGGGGGGTTATCTATGGTTGGCGGAAGAGGTTTTGGTTTACGCAGCCATTTTCCATAATTCATTACTGGCGCACAGTCTAACAACGCATTAACTTCTTCAAAATGACTATCCTCATCATAGTAGGCTCCAAAGTGGGCCAAGCATGCCTCTAAAGGATCACTAACACAATTTGTGGTAAAAGTATTCTCAACTAGAGAATCAATCATGCATATAGATTCATAGTGTTCAGGTTCCGGTGGGGCTTGTAACGCCTTAAAAATGTTCATAGATATTTTCTGATTCCCAAAGGAAAATTCTACTAGGCCAGTTTGACAATGTATGACTGCATTTGCAGCGGCTAGGAACGGGCGACCTAGGATGATTGGGATATTGATATCTTGACTAGAGACAGGTTGAGTGTCTAAAATCACAAAGTCAACTGGATAGATAAAGTTTTCTACCTGAACCAAAACGTCTTCAATAATTCCACGTGGGATGACTGACCTATCGGCTAACTGTAGTGTTATCCTAGTTGGTTTCATCTCCCCTAGTCCAAGTTGTTCATATACCGAGAAAGGTAAAAGATTCACACTAGCCCCAAGATCTAATAAAGCATTGTCTATTGTTTGGTTACCTATAACACATGTGACAGTAGGACAACCAGGATCTTTAAATTTGACTGGGTACTTTTGTGAGATTATGGAACTATCTTGTTAGGTTAAAAATGCCTTTTTATGGACACTCGTGTCTCTCTCGACAGTGCACATCTCTTTTAGGAACTTGTCCATAGTTGGTACATGTTTTATTGCATCTAACAAGGGCAGGTTAATCTTAACTTTCTTAAAGATGTCTAGGATTTCAGCATATGTACTAGGCTTTTTCTTAGCTAGTCTTTGAGGAAATGGTGCAGGTGGGCATTAGGGTCTTTAGACGAAGTTTGGTCAACCTCATTAGGGTAAAAATGCCTTTTTATGGACACTCGTGTCTCTCTCGACAGTGCACATCTCTTTTAGGAACTTGTCCATAGTTGGTACATGTTTTATTGCATCTAACAAGGGCAGGTTAATCTTAACTTTCTTAAAGATGTCTAGGATTTCAGCATATGTACTAGGCTTTTTCTTAGCTAGTCTTTGAGGAAATGGTGCAGGTGGGCATTAGGGTCTTTAGACGAAGTTTGGTCAACCTCACTTGGACTATTAGCATTCTCATGCCCATTAGGGTCTTTAGACGAAGTTTGGTCAACCTCAGTCTCTTTTTCAGTTGGGCTACTATCCTTAGGTGGTTCTACCGAGTTCTCTAGAGTTTTACCACTCCTAAGGGTGATAACTGCTTTTACATGTTCGTTGTGGTTAGAACTACCTGAGCCATTAACATGGTTAACTCCTTTTGGATTCGGAGTCGGTTGGCTAGGAAATCTCCCATTCTCCCTATCATTTAACCGGTTCGAAAGTTGACTTATTTGAGTCTCTAAGTTGGCAATAGCTCGGTCACTGTTTTGTTGGTTACGCTGACTCAACAAGATAAAGTCATCGAATTTTTGGTTACCCTGGACAACACTTTGGGATAAGAGTTTCATAGATTCCTCTAAAGACATCAACTTAGGATCAACTGTACTTTGTTCTTAAGATTGATTCCTAGGAAAATCTGGTGGTGTATTGCTAGATGGGCCACCCTGATGGGCACCTTTAGACTACGAAAAATTAGGGTTATGTCTCCAACCAGGGTTATAGGTATTAGAGTATGGATCAAACTTGGGTCGACCCTCATATCTAGTGTTCATACCTCCATGTAGGACACTAACCTGGTCATGGGTAGTTTCAGTTGGGTGAAACAAGGGGCACTGAGGTCCAGTATGACTTTGGTCACCACAAATTATGCATGGATAAGTTCTGGGCTCACTGTTACAACTCATAGTCTGGTTAGACCCTTGGTTCATCTCTAAGGCCTCTAGACGCCTGAGGATATCAGACCCATTTTCAACTCTATTGACCCTATGGATAGGGTTCTTAGTTATTTCGAGCTCCCTCATTAAATCCCATTGACGAGTCTTTTCAGCTAACTCGATGAACTCGTCAAAACATTTATCTGGGTCTTGATGGGTAAATTCTCCACCACTCATTGTTTCTAACTGCATTCGGGTTTCACTACCAAGGCCCTCATATAATATTTGGGCCATGTGGGCTTTATCAAATCCGTGATGTGGGCATTGGTATAACAATTCATTAAACCTTTTTACATAATCGTGTAGGTGTTCACCTAATTTCTGCTTAAAGGTTTGGATAGACTGTCGAACAGCAGCAGTCTTATGGTGTGGGTAGAATTTCTTAACGAAAACCTCTACAAGCCCATCCTAGGTAGTGATTGTTTTGGAAGGAATGATATGATACCACTCACCGGATCTCTCTTCTAGGGAAAAGGGAAACAAACGCAACCTAACATCATCTTTGGTGAGATTTGGATCACTCATGGTGTCACAAATCATCTCAAAGTCACGGATATGGGTATATAGGTTTTCATTCTCTATCCCCCTAAACTTACGCAGCATGCCAAATGTCCCAGGTTTAATATCAAACTTAACGGTAGTGGACGGTAAAACAACCCCAGGTTCACACATCACTCTAGATGGGTTCAAACGGTCCCTAAGGGTTTTGGTTGTCAGGACTTCACCCTCATCATTTTCACTAACCATCTTGGCAAAAATCGAAGTATCACCTATATCTGTGTAGCGGGTTGGTGTCAAATTAAAAAGGTCATTCTCCTCAAGTCTATCTCCTACCCGTTTCCAACGTCGCATACACAAGCAAGAATACTAGTGAAGCAATAAAATCGTGCAAATGCAAATGTAGGGTTTACTAAATTAGGTAAGCTTGGGCTACCTCAGCAAAATATACCTAAAGGTACAAGGCTGAGGCTTGTGGAATTTCGGTTGGTAACTCCCAAATGGCCCAAGGCACGGGTTCAGCGTACTTTTCCACCGGTTTCCTAAATTCGGTAATCTGACGATGCAATTGGTGTGTGCAACGTGTTTTTTTTTTTTAATTTTTTTTAAAAATAATAAAAAAAAGAAATAAATATACACAAAAATGAAATAAAACCTAAAAAAATAATAAAATTTTGGGTTTTGTTACTTACCTCTTTTGGTAGGAAATTCCACAATAAATATAGAATATTACCTGCACAATAAAAACAAGAAAAATACCCAAGTAAAATCAAAGAAATAGAAATTAAATTAAACAAAAACTGAACTAATATATATATATATAAATAAAAATAAAAATCTAAAACCTAACCTAAAGGCAAGTCCACGTCGGCGGCGCCAAAAACTGATGTAGTTTTTACAAGGGGTAAGAAAGATTCGTTGCTCGGACTCTTTTTAAAGATTTGGTTTTTGATTGTTAAAAGAAAATACTAAGACAAACTAATTAAAATTGATTTTTTTGTTACCAATGAAAGATGAGTGTAGGGCTTTGGATTCCGCTACTTCTAATGATGGTAAACTCAATAATTAAAACTTTGACATAATACTCCTACTTTACTCAAAACAATTCGAACTCAATCTCATGCTTTGGAAGATAAAACGTTATAAGTTCATTTTTTTTTACGACTCTTGTCACTATTCTAAGGCTTAATTTTCCTTCGCTTATAAAATATCGGCAGCTCAAACTACCTAAAACAGTTTTTACGAAGCATACAAAGAACATAAAATTTTTAGACAATTGAAAGCACAAATATGGAGTAAAATATGTCAAAGAATTTAAATACTAAATATTACCCATTAAAAATAGTTTCCTCCAAAACCTTAGAAAAGAAATTTAGCTACTCATGGATCGAAGATTGGAGAAAATTTCATTAATCATTGTATTCAAAAAGATATAAATATGCTTACAATGATTCTGCAGTTGCTGAAGGCGTTTAGCTTCCAAGCTGTTACAATAGCTCTGTTGTGAAAGACCTACTATAACTAAAACAATGTTCGATATTTCTGTGCTGTCGTTGAATATAAGACTGTCACTGCGACTGTTTTTAACGGTTTATGTTCTTCGTGTTCGTGATTGAGCAGCAGCAGGAAGAATTTTTTCTAACCTCTTTTTCTTGATTCTAAGCCTATATTTCTCCTCCAAGGTATTCCGTCTCCCCCTACATCTCACAACACCTTTTTATATACACAACAACCTCATAAATCCCGAGAATCTCTTGCTTTTTTCCTCCTCCGAAAGTCACCGGATTTTCTTTCAAAGTTACGGGATTCTTCCTCTACCTTCCCTGTTTTAGATAACTGCCACAAATAAGATGATTGGATCCCATTTTTATCTCCCAAAACACGTCAACTACCTATGAATAAGGTAATCAACCATATTCCCGTGTTTAACTCTTCCAAAAATACCACCAAAAACCCGTGATACTCTGTATTCTTGTTTACGTGAGATAAATATGAAAACTTGATCAATCCAAGTCATATCTAGCACAAAATCCATGAAGACTTCTCTCAAACTTTCCAAACTCGAACCAACAGAAACCCGTGGATATTTCTTCCCCTGTTTTGCTTCAATCCGACGTTGTGGCTCTATTCAACCGATTCCAACAGGCGTTACCAAGCCTGTTTCGACCAAACAGGCCCATCCAAGAAGTTTGAGCGATCGAATATCCATATAACCTCTCCAAAATCCGAACATCAAATCTGTCCATGAAGAACACATTTTCCCGCCAAAATCCGTGAGCTCTGATTCATCTTTTGCCGATTATTTAGCCAATTATGGTCAAAACAAATACCATTACCATCCCTGTTTGGACCTTAGGAACAAACCCAATGATTCTCAGCGCTTTAGTCTCTTCCTAACTCCATCAAAATCCAAACCCTAAATTTTGTTCTTCTTTTCCCGCCAAAATTCGAAATTCAAATGGAGAAGATGACTTTCCCCTTATCCAATATCGGTGTCCCTTTAGCAATTTGGGCTATGTTTAGCAATTTCTGGGGGTGCGAATAGCAATTTGTGGGGTACAAAGATGACTTTTGGGCTGCATATAGTGAAAAACTCCTGGGTGACTTTATCAACTCCTCTGGGCGCCTTCATCGACTCTTCTGAGACGTTTCTGGGGGTGCCTTTAGTAGTTTCTCGAGCAGCCATCTCTTACTTCTCATATTCACTTCTTTTCTTCAATTTCATCACTAAGGTTGCCATGCTTTTCAGACAAAACTTGCATCACTAAAGCCGACATGCCTTTCAGAGATGAAGAAATAAAAGCAAATAATGAGAGATAATTCGCCTCCATCAGTAGTTGCACACTTTAGCCCTTTAAGCGACGTTTCCTCTTCTTTTGCTCCAAAGTACCTAAAACTCAAAATCTAATAAAAGATACATAATTTACAAGAAAACATAACAAAGAAAGCATAAACAATAGATAAATATCAAGGTGTTTTAGACACCTATCAGGCATCATTACTCTTGTTGCGAAAAGGTATTGGAACTCGATGCGTGGCACCTAACTCCTAAATTTCTATTTGTAAAAGGAGACGATTGCTAAGAACTAAAATGCATCACCATGGTGCATTTCACATGTTTGGAGTTGGACAAGAATAGGATGTGCATTATATGCATATATTTGCCTATCGTATATCGCGAAAAGGTATTGGGACTTGGTGGTGTTCCATCAACTCATAGATTCTTATTTATAGAAATGTCAATAGGACATATATAGAAAAGGGGTGTGGTTGCAAGTGCATCAAGGGGAAATGCATCTCTAAGATACAAAGCTTATATGATGAAGCATATTTGATGTAAAAGTATCATTATGCCATGTTGCTTACTCTGGGAAGCTTCGTGATGCGTAAGCATCATTGTTGCTGTGTTGCTAAACAAAAATGCATTATTTTGATGCATTTTGAAGGAAAAGTAAAGGCTGCGCAATTTGCATGTCCCGAACAAGAGAATGCAAACTTACAAACAAAGTGGCATCATTGATGCATAATTTTGTGCATATTTTATGAACGACCCTAGGCCTATACATTCTAGGCTTTGCTTGGCCTTTAGCCTTGAAACACGAGTTGGCTTTAGTTTTTTGTTATACTTGAAATGACCCTTTTGATGAACTACGGTATGTGCTTGATCCCTTCATGGCACGTGTTGGGTACATAGGCAGACGCAATGTGCCACACTTGTGATCCAACACTTTGTTGCTCATATTATTTAATTGGGAGATGATCGCAACACGCTTGATGAGGTAGCTGCATTCGATTACTTAAATGTTCATACACTATCAAGTTATACGATGTTGACATGCACCAATTACAAATTTGGCACTACCTGAAAAAGGAAGTTAACAATATTCCAAACTAAGGGAGCTTGCGTAGGCAACTTGCATCACAGGAATAATGCAGGGCAGATGGCATGAGTCTGGATGATGAACTCTTGGCAAGAGAAAGACCAGTGCGTGCATCCAACGCATTCTCGAAGCGAAATAAGGAAGCTGAAAATATGCTTGTCATATTCCTAGACAGCGCTCGCGAGATTGCGATGTATGCAAAATACATCACCAGTGGTCGTTAAGGCTATACACCTTTAGCAAAACAAGGATAAGTTGAAACGATGTGGAGCTATGCATGCAAAACTACGTTTTAAATATCATGCTTGTAAAGCATGTTTGGAAAGGCAAAGCAACGTGCATTTTCCTGGTGAGAAGCAGCCCGGTTACTTAGTACCAGTGGCGCATCGGAAAGTTTTGGCCTGCCTAGTGTGGCGTTGGAGGAAAAATTTTCCGGTTTGTCACAGTAAACCTTCCACCCACATCGTAATACTTGGAAAATTCGTCTCCTTTTTGTGTGATCGATCTAATTTCCGTCTCCTTTTTGTGTCGGTTGTTTTTATTGGGTTGAGGTACCCCCTTAAGTACCTCTTTTTCAATGAATCTTTTCCTCTTGACCGATCAAAAAAAAAAAAAATAAAAAAAAAAATAAAAAAATATAAAAAAAAATATATATATATATATATACTTGGAAAATTCGTTATAACTTATTCGAAAAGCGTTTCTCTGTCCGCCAAATTAAATGCGTTTGACTAGTTAACAAGCAACATCATGTAGTGTTATCTTTCCTCTGCATTCTAGTATGCATGTTAGCTGGATATATATAAGTATGGTTTCCCCTCTTCCGAGAGTACCTTCAAGAAAATTAAAGCCTTGCAAGTCGGTTGACATGTCTTTGCTGACACATTCAATGACTAGTTTGAAGACGAGTCACATCCATAGCATCGCTACTTGAATGTTACCACTGAGTTTGAAGAATAACATTATAAGATACCGTTTGCAGCAACTCCCGCAAATTTCACTGAATATCAGACACTCATTAAACATGCAGTCTTGAGGTGATGGAAGCCAAAAGGTCATTAGGGGTTGTTGAACTGTTACAAAAAACGAACAAAAAATACAAAAAAAATAAACAAAAAATACCAGCATAAGTTGTACTTTAAGTCAGTTGCGCCCTACAAATTGTCTAATTGAGGAATGACTTGATCCACTTCAATACCAAGCACACATCCATAACGAAGGGGCATTTCTACAGGGGTTTGGCTTGATAAGTAGCTCACAAACGGGTGCTTAGCCTTCAGAGGGAGTTTGTTTTCACCGTTGTTTGGAGTAGCTCTGGAAAAGCTCCACGCTTTGAAATTAAGCTACAATAAAATGGCTATCTGACATCTTATACAAAGATTGTCCGACGTTAGTGCTTTAGGAAAAATATAATCCCCTTCCACAATGTATTTGTCACTTAAAATCACTTGATCCACACTTTAAAAGATCACTTGAGTAATTTAGATGCACCCTTCGGTAGCGTCTCCGGATGAGCCCACGTTATTGAAGAGCTTTCATATTCCCTGCCTACTGAATCTGCAAATTTTAGTTTGGAAACTTATAAGGTATATACTGTAGATATTTTTTTCTCCAACAGACGAAGACCTTGAAAAAGGCTAAAGATCCTCCTCAACAGTTGGCAGAAGCCAAATAGGAGGTACAGACCAAAACATAAAACACGAGTTACTCTTCGCCATTGATCTAGAGTATGAGCTACCACATAACATAGACTTGGTTGAAAAATAAAAATACAAGACGATAATTGTGAAGAAAAGAAAGAAATATCTTTAAAGATTGCATCCGTGCGTTGATCACCATCAAAAATACTAGCAAAAAATTGGTCAATTAACAACTTAGCATCACTTTCAACAATGATATGAAACAACTTCAATCCCATAGCTTTTTTTTTCAGAACTGCCCATATAGCCCTAGCTTCAACTTCTGCTTCTGATACCATATCAAAAACTAACATAGCACAAAAGGATGCTTTATTCAAATGATCTCTCATCGTATACTCTGCACCATTATTCATGGAAATATCATCAAAAGCTGCATCATATTTACACTTTATCCAACCAACTAGGGGAGGCATCCATTTGTCATAAGAACTGATTATAATGCTATTAGGTATCTGGAGATTGGGTTTTCCAGAGAGTAACAGAGCTCTGACTCTATTAAGGACCATAGAATCAGAATCTTTCTTATTATTAAAGACCAGGACATTCCTACTGCTCCAGATAGACCAAGGAATAGTAGCAACCAAACATTGACTCTTCTTAGGAAGTTTAAAATTAGGATCCACAAACAATTACAACAACCAATCGGTAAAAAAACGTGTTTTGAAAGAGATAAGTAATAATACATAAAGGACTGTGAAACCAAACATGGCTAGCAAAAGGACAAAGGACAAGAGCATGCATAATAGACTCATGAGGATCAGAGCACCAAGGACACTACACATAGGCCATATGCATTCTAGTATTAAGGAGCGTTCTATAAGGAAGAGCATTCCTAGCAGCTTTCCAGAGGAAAAGTTGAATTCTATGGGGGACACGAATTTTCCGAATACACTTCCAAAGATTATTTATGGAGGGTATCAACCCTCTTATTCCAAAATAGGCATACTTTGAGGAAAATTTGCCAGTCTTTGAAAGCTCCCAAACCCTCATATCAGGAGTGTACATATGGCTTAAGGGAATGGTGATAATGATCTTAACATAAGCATTATGAAAATGAGTATTAAGTATACTAACATTCCAAGTTCTATTATCTTGATTGATAAAATAAACAACTTTCACAATGGTATCAGGGGGAACCGTGGGGGTTAGAGGTGGAAGATCCCAAATTTGGGATCCATTTGTCACCCCAAGGATCAATAAATTGATCATCTCCAACAATCCAGGAGATGAAAGGCTTGATTAGTTCTTTTATAGTATGAAGGCATCCCCAGGTCCAAGAACAAACACTAGGGCATTTAGAATTTAAGAAATCAATATGAGGAAAATATCTAACTTTAAGAGTAACAACAAGTAAACAATCATGATTTTCAAGAATTTTCCAAGCATTCCTAGCTAGCATAACAAGATTATTCAATTCAGCTTTCCTCAAACCTAGGCATCCTTCATACTTAGGTGAACACAAAATGTCCCATCCGAGAAGATGAAGCTTTCTTTCTTTAGGATCAAGGGTTTCCCCCCACCAGAATTTGTATAGGTGAGAATCCATTTTTCTACAGAGATACTTAGGAATAAGAAAAGCACCCATCTTATATAAGGGAATATCATGACCAACATGTTTAACTAGAGTAGTTCTAGAAGCCGATAAAGAAGTCTATGAAACCAAGAAGAAATCCTAATATCAACAGATTGAAAAATACACATATGAGTTTGAATTTTAGAAGCTTGAAAAGCAACGGGGGTACCGATATATTTTTCACCTAAGTCCCGAATATGGGTATTTAAAATGTCAGAAAGGTGTTTTTTCAAAGATTCTGGGATTTTTACCGAATATAATACCAAACTTGTCAAAATTTGTTTATTGCCCAGAAGCTAGGCAATACTTATGAAGATAATCTTTAATAATTAGGAAGTCTTTGACAGTAGCTTTGGAGAACAAAAGAGAATCATCAATAAAAAGCAAATGAGTAATATTATGAGAAGTTTTGCTAACACTAAGACCCTCCATCATGCCTTTTCTGGTCAAAGAGTTTATATAGGAAGATAGATCCTCTGAACAGATGATATAGAGATAGGGAGATAAATGATCTCCCTGCCTCAATCCTCTTTCAGGATTAATTAGGCTAGTGGGGACTCCATTAATTAAAACAGAATAAGACATTGTAGAAATGCATTGATTTATCAACTTGACCCAGTGAGAAAACAATCCCATTTTCAAAAGAACTTTTTCCAAGAAAGACTGCTCTAATTTATCATAAGCCTTTAACATATAAAGTTTAATAGAAGCAATACCCTCATTCTTTTTATTATGGTTAACAGTGTGAATAACCTCATTCGCAAGAAGTATGTTACCGGAGATTCTTCTTTTAGGCACAAAGGCACTTCGATTTTGGAAAATCACGGTGTCCATAAAAGGTTTAAGTCTATTGGCTAGAGTTTTAGAAAGGATTTTATATATAAAATTACAAAGACCTATAGGTCTATATTGAGCCACAATCTCAGGCAAAGGGACTTTAGAAATAAGAGCAATGTTAGTATCATTGAAAACCTTAGCAATGTGATAGTTCTGAAACAAGTTTGTGTCATATCAATCACAGCTTCTCCCACAATATCCCAGTGTTTTTAATAAAAAAGGCCAGTAAAACCATCAGGACCTGAAGCCTTTTTTCCACCCATTTGGAAAACAATATTTTTTTTATTTCTTCAGCAGTTAAGGGAGAATTCATATGATTATTATCATCTTCAGAAAACTTCACATGTAGATCCTGAAGAATCTCATCCTGATACTGTTATGGCTGAGAAGAATAAAGGTTTTTAATTTAAAATAATCAAAAAAGGAATTTCCAATATTATCTCTATCAGATAGAGTAGTACCAGAATTATTCTTTATCCAACTAATGACATTTCTTTTTCTCCCATAAAGAGTAACACTATGGAAATAGAGAGTATTTCTATCACCTTCCATGAGCCCGACTTCTCTAGATTTATCCTTCCAATACAACTCTTCAAGATTATATAAGTAGGATAATCTAGATTTTAATCTAGAGATAGAGTAGGAGTTTGTAGGATCGGAGTCAGCTACCTCCTCCCCTCTAGTGGTGGATATATTAGTTTGAATATTACCAAAAGAGGACTTATTCCAATCTCTAAGACCTTTTTTGTACTTATTAACTTAGCTCTAAGCTTAAAAGCAGGTGAACCCACCACCTTAATAGACCAAGAATTGGCAATTATATCTCTATAAGTAGGATCCTCAATACACATTGCCATGAAATGAAATGGTTTAGGCATGCACGCATCTTCAAAATTAAGACCAATATGTATGGGACAATGGTCAGAAGGGTCACTAGGAAAATTATTAACACACAAATTAGGAAAGAGTTGTTCTGCCACCTGATTTATAAGACATCTATCAAGTCTCTCAAGAATCTGATCGTTACCATATTTCATATTAGACCAGGTGAATCTAGGGCCAAAAAAACCGAATCATGAAGATTATATGTGTTAGAGCACTGCTCGGTCGAACTTGCAACCGTTGCTATCTCAAGCTTGTTTGTCAAGTTTAGTTGCCAAAACTATAAGTCTTGATTTCTAGTCTACTTATAGCTAAGTCTCGGATCAGGATAGAAAGTGTAGTTGAGCTTTAGACTTCACGGCGTTCATCGAATGAAGACGAAGAACTACTCAAGGGAACTTGTGGAACCTCATCAACAAAAAGGTATGTGGAGACTTGAACTCATCTATCACTCAAAAGTCTATCTACTTTATATCCTATTTGAGATAAAAGTCGTATTGCTATATAGACTTCAATTATACACATTTGGTATTTCGAGCCGAGTTTATATCGCTTATCTATTTCTCGAAATATGTGTTGGTAAGCTTTCGCTTTAACCAACTTCATCTTTTATTCTTGACGCAAGTCAAAAGTTGATCATGTCAAAATCACCTTGTAATATCTTACATGATTTGTGTGAGACAATCATTTGGTGTAGACTCGGAATGTTTCGTATTGATCATTCGATCACTTGAAAATTGCTTTAGGGATAATAGTTGTGTGAGACATCTATTGTCGTCTTCTAAGAATGTTTCAATGATTGAATTGAGAGTTTAGAACATGTAACCATGATTGTATATAAGCATATTGTGTATATTCACATTTGTGTAAGTCCAAGTCAGGGAACCATAGTATGCGTACACGTACGCGTACTGGTTGGTGAATGGAAGTCCGGGAACTAAGTATGCGTACCCGTACGCGTACTGGCGGAAGTTCAGGTTCCGTGAATTTCTGTTGGAGTTTGGAAATGTACTAGTATGCGTACACATTCGCGTACTGGCGAAACCAAACTCAGTCAGGCTACTTAAGTATGCGTACACGTATGCGCACTTGAGTAGGTTATGTTCTAAAATCGGTTGTTCATGAACTAATACATTTATATATTAAGGAATGCAATCTTTTGCAAACCGTGGCTATAATGTTCATGAAATGATTCTAGTGAATAAAAATCGATTTTGCTTCAATTGTGTCTTGTATACTTCTATGAGAATATAAGCAATTGAACAACTCTCTAACTAGTTTCATTTGAGTCATTTGAACTAGTTGTGATAAAGATGAATTAGGTTGACATGGAAGTGTTCATATGGCTAACCTCGTTTAACTATTGTTGAACCAACTAAGTGTACACGTTTAGGTACGGTTACCTTTATCTAAATATTGGTACATTTCATTTGTGTATAACAAGCTAAGTTCGATCTAACGGTTGAAAGATATTAGCTTGAATCTAATCAGGTATTCATCTAACGGTGAATATTGAATGCTTTGTTACCAAGGTAACATTGATTGCAAACTCTGATTTGGAGACTATATAAAGGAGAACTCTGGCAACTGTGAAACCTAATCCCCACACCTCTTGTGTGATACTAGTTGGGACTAGAGTCGATTCTCCTTTAACCTTAGGTTTTTCTAAAACCATGTAGATTAACAACTTAAAGACTTCATTGGGATTGTGAAGCCAGACCCAACTATTTCTCTGTAGTTGCGTGTTCTAATCTTGCAGTTTTCTATTGTGATTGAGTACTATCTTCTTTAAGATTTGCACGAGATTTATCTCCGATAGGCAAGATTGAAAAGTAATCACAAACATCTTCATCTCATTGTTTGTGATTCCACAATATCTTGTTTCGTTAATCGATTAATACTATTGTGAGGTAATTGATAATATTAGGCTGTTCTTCGGAAATATAAGACCGGTTTATCAATTGGTTCCTGTTCACCTTGATTTATCAAAAGATGGAACAAAACTCGTAGGTATATCTGTGGGAGACAGATTTATCTATTCAATAGACTTTTCTTTGTGATACAGATTTGTTATCAAGTCTTCGACTTTGGGTCATATCAACTCTTAGTTGTGGGTGAGATCAGATAAGGGAATCAAGTGCGCAGAATCCGGCGTGGTTCAAGAGGCGTAATGAACGCAATTGTACCTTGATCAGTGTGAGATTGGTTAAGGCTCAACTACATTCCAGTCTGAAGTGAACTTGGAGTAGGCTAGTGTCTGTAGCGTCTTAATATAGTGTGGTGTTCAAATCTGGACTAGGTCCCGGGGTTTTTCTGCATTTGCGGTTTCCTCGTTAACAAAATTTTCGGTGTCTGTGGTATTTCTTTTCCGCATTATATTTGTTTATATAATTGAAATATCATAGGTTGTGCGTAGTTCAATCAATTAGATAATCCAACCTTTGGTTGTTGATATAAATTGATTGACACTTGAACATTGGTCTTTGGTACCGTTCAAGTTGTTTCACATAATAATCAGGCTCAGATTTCTATCTGTTTGATTTGCTGATTACATTGTGAAACAGAGATATAACTCTTTGATATATTTCTTGATTGAGATCGCTTTATTAGTTGGTTCTCTCATAATTATATTGGATCTAGTCCATACAGATTTCTAAGCGAAATATTGGGTGTGGTTGTTAGACCCCGGCTTTTTCAAAAGGTATTATAGAGATTTCTGATGCAGTCCATATCATCTACTTCTAAACCACCATTCTTATCATCAGTTCCTAGTAAAGCATTAAAGTCTCCTACATAGAAAACTAGTTCATCATTTGGAGCAGGACTAAGATTTCATTAGCTATCTCAAAAAGCTTGTTTAAGACAACTATTAGGTTCACCATACATGAAATGAATGTGGCAAATTTTATTATGAATAATAACAGATAAAGATGCCTTTAAGATTGGTGGATAAAATGTCTAGTTGATTCCCAATTTTCCAGGTCAGGACCAAACCACCAATTCTACCAATGCTAGGCACATTGAAAGTATTCAGTAAACCCATATTCTCAATTTTCTAGCAGGAATATCCTTCTTCATCTTGGTTTCCGACAAGAAAACAATATCTGGGTTAATATTTTTGAAAAGGATGTTGAGCTATTTATTAGCAGTTTTCTTTCCTAAACCACGCACATTCCAGCATATCATGATAATATAATTAACAGGGTAATTAAGGTCAGGGTTACTACTGTTAGAGCACTGCTCGGTCGAACTCGCATGTTTGTCAATATTAGTGATCAAAACTATATGTCTTGATTTCTAGTTTACTTATGACTAAGTTTCGGTCTAGGATAGTTATGTGTAGTTGAGATTCAGACTCCATGGAGATCATCTTACGAAGACGAAGAACTACTCGAGGAACAAGTGGAACTTCATCCGACAAAAAGGTATGTGGAGACTTGAACTCATCTGTCACTCAAAAGTCTACTTTATCTCCTACTCTTGAGACAATAGTCGTATAAGTATGATAGTTTTCATACATACACATTTGCTTTTTCGAGCCGAGTTTACTCGCCTATCTTTTTCTCGAAATATGTGTTGGTGAGCTTTCGCTTTAACCATTTTCATATTTACCCGTGACGAAAGTCATGATGACGTTTCAATCTTGAAAATAGCTTTGATGACAATAGTCGTGAATAACGATTGTTATAACATTATAGAAGAATGTTTCAATGATTGAAATGTAGAGTTGAGATTACCAACTATGGATATAAGCATAAATAGTGTGTTCGCGCATTAGTGTATAAATCCATGTGCCAGAAACCAAGTGTGTGCATATGTGTGCATGCGGTATTGGTGAAGGAGACAGGTTGAGTACGCGTACCCGTACGCGTACCCACGGAAGTTTTCATACCGAAAATTTCTGCTGGAGTTTGTAAGTTTGCAAACTAGTAAACCAGTCACCTTAGGTACGCGTACCCACGGAAGTTTTCGAACCGAAAATTTCTGCTGAGTTTGTAAACTCAAATCCGGTAGCTAAGGTACGCATAGTCGTACGCGTACCCAAGCTGGTTATTTCTCAAATCGGTAGTTCATGAACTTAAAACAATAAATTATAAGGAATGCAATCTTTGCAAACTGTGGCTTTATTGTTCATGAATTGATTCAAGTGGATCAAACTGATTTTGCTTCAATTGTGTCTATGAATAAAGACCT
Source organism: Papaver armeniacum (assembly GCA_023531295.1). Lineage (NCBI taxonomy): Eukaryota > Viridiplantae > Streptophyta > Magnoliopsida > Ranunculales > Papaveraceae > Papaver > Papaver armeniacum. The sequence continues at coordinate 73,314 of JAJJWW010015565.1, forward strand.
AAGCAATTGAACAACTCTTGAACTAGTTCTTATTAGTCATTTGAACTAGTTATGAGAAAGATGAATACGGTTAATATGAAAGTGCTCATATGGATAACCATTGGTTAACTATTTGTGAACCAACTAAGTGTACACGTTTAGGTACGGTTACTCAAACCTAAATGAATACATTTCATTTGTGTGTGACAAGCTAAGTTTCGATCTAACGGTTGAAAGATATTAGCTTGGTTGAATCAGGCTTTTCATCTAACGGTGAATATTGAATGCTTTGTTACCAAGGTAACTTAGATTGAAAACCCTGATTTGAAAACTATATAAGGGGAACTCTAGCAATTGGAAAAACTAATCCCCACCTCCTGTGTGATACTAGTTGGTTTTGCTAGAGTCGATTCTCCTTTAACCTTAGGTTTCTTCTCGAGACCCGGTAGGTTAACGACTGAAAGACTTCATTGGGATTGTGAAGCCATACGAAAATACTTCTCTTGTAGTTGAGCAATCTGATCTTGCCATTTTCTATCGTACGAGTTAAATTGAATAATTGACTTGAGATTATATCTCTGATAGGGCAAGATAAAAAGAAATCACAAACATCTTCGTCTCATCGTTTGTGATTCCAAAATATCTAGTTTATTGCAATACGATTTAGATTCTTTGTGAGGTGATTGATAATACTAGGTCGTTCTTCGGGAATATAAGTCCGGGTTATCAATTAGTTCCTGTTCACCTTGATTTATCAAAAGACGGAACAAAAACTCATAGGTTTATCTGTGGGAAACAGATTTATCTATTATCGTAGACTTTTCTGTGTGATACAGATTATTTGTTTATTGAAGTCTTCGACTTTGGATCGTAGCAAATCTTAGTTGTGGGTGAGATCAGCTAAGGGAATCAAGTGTGTAGTATCCTGCTGGGATCATAGACGTAAGGAGCGCAACTGTACCTTGAATCAGTGTGAGATTGATTAGGGTTCAACTACAGTCCAGACCGAAGTTAGTTTGTAGTAGGCTAGTGTCCGTAGCGGCTTAATACAGTGTGGTGTTCAATCTGGACTAGGTCCCGGGGTTTTTCTGCATTTGCGGTTTCCTCGTTAACAAAACTTCTGGTGTCTGCGTTATTTCTATTCCACATTATATTTCGTTATATAATTGAAATATTACAGGTTGTGCGTTAAGATCAATCAATTAGAATATCTAACCTTTGGTTGTTGATTTACATTGATTGACACTTGGATATTGGTCTTTGGTACCATCCAAGTTTATCTCTCTAGTATTTGATAAAGACTCGCAGATTTCCATTTGCTTGAGTAAAGATCAAATCGAGAGATAGAGATATTAACTCCTTGATATACTTTTTATTAATATTGAGTCTGACTGTCTAGTTGATTCTCTTAAAAGTATATTAGAGTTAGTCAATACAGATTTCTAATCGAAATATTGGGTGAGGTTGTTGTACCCCGCTTTTTCAACTACCATTAGTGGAAACATTTATAGGAGGGAAGGATTAACCTGATTTGGAGTCACCACTTCCATTACGTTTAGCATTGCCAGTATCACCATTCAGCTGGGATCCTTGGGCAGCATTCAGATCCAAATTATCAGCCTCATGGAGGTAATTATTATGGACACCGTTATTAGCTGAAGAATCACCAGCTTGCACATTGTAGCTACCATATGGGCCAACAAGAGTATGGGTATTGAGGGAACAATTTGAGAGGTTAATTGAAGGGAGATCCCCCAATTTGGTGATAAGATGAGAGATATTGTTGTAATCCGGTTTAAAAAGCTTTCATGCTTCAGGGATAACGACAATACTAACCAAGGAGGAGGTGCTAGATATAGTTCTTTTACAGAGATCAGCTCTAGGATTGATTTTCTATTTTAAATTAGATAAAACATCATGCTCAGCCGCAAGGGCGACCATTTCTTCTCTAGTAATAACTGGTTTCTGGATCGGGATGGCCGAACTCTTAAATCGCCGAGTAGAGTTGGTGGTACGAATTGGACCAGATTTTGTTGGTTCAGGATTCAGAGTGGAATCAGCTTGCATATCCATATGATTAGAATTCTATTTGAAAATAAGAGGTAGACCATTCTCCATAGCAACCGTGGGATGGGTTTGAACAGGGCCACCATTATAGATTTTCAAAGTACTGGATATGTTTTTGAAAGGACCCATATTGAGATTAAGCTTCCTTTGATTATGTCCATCCCTTAAGTAACATTGTTCAATGACAGTTAATTTACCTTTAGTTAAATCATTCTTATTGAGAGTGTTATCTTGAGTATCTTCTACAAAATCAGCTTGAAACATAATAGAATCTCCCAAATCTGCCACAGGTTCATAAACAGTAAATTTTGTTGTAAGTTGTGGTAACATCATCTTGGAAACTTCTGGCAGAGTGTATTTTGGTACTGAAGCATCAAGTTGTTTTAATGCCTTTTGTTTGGCTAGCCAGTAGGGACAAACAATATCTTTATGATCAATACTTCGACAAGAGGTACATAAGAACTTTGGAACCTTGAAATATCTGCACTCGATAAGAAAGGGTTGAATTCTTCCTATAGTAATTAAAGGAATCCTTGCTGGTAAAGCTCTTTGAACAAAGATACGAACACATACTTTAACATTCTTCTTAATAGGATGATTACCATAAGGTTCTTTTGCGTCAACAAGCTCACCCATTTTGTAAGTAATCTTTTGTAGATCTTCAAACTCGGTGCATTCTTTTGGAATATTACATAGAATGAGCCACATAAATTCTTCAATAAATGAAATCGCACAATTTACTGGCCATCCTGTAGGAGGAATAACTGTGAGAACTATAAGGTACCAACAAGCAAACCAAGGACGTTGTTCATCAACCCCGTTGAAGTCGGAATCCACAAGAAACCGTATCAACACTTTTTTTTCTCAAGCCGCTGAAAGTTGTGACAATAGGAACTTGAGCTAGATTCCATTGAGAACAGACATGATGTCTGATCGAATAAGTTGGAACCAAAGTCTCACTGAAAATATAGCCAACCATACACCATTTCCAATTATTATCATGTTCAGCTAAAACCACTGTTTTATCAATGAAAACTGGTTCAGTAAGGGTTGAGGGGAGGTTTGTGGGTAAAATAAGGTTTTATGCCATTTGAGCTAATTGAGACGGCAAGCTTTTACACGTGAACAATATAATCTAGTTGAAGTAGGACAGATTTGCTGATAGTACTACTACACCAACTTATCGTGACACATATCCGATACGTCAACCCAGCAGACTATGGTTGTTGAAACAATGGCTATTGTTTTTGCTCCACCAAGTAAAATATTGAACATAAATAAATCCAGTTGAGATTAATGTTGCTTTGGGTTTAAATAGATGTTTTAAAGGGAGGTGTAGATGCCAATTTGAAGTAATTTTAAAAATGTGTATTTGTGCGGGAAAAGGAATATGGGTTTGATGAATGGTTAAGGGTTTGTTGAGAGGTGGCATGAAAGTATTATGGCTCATGTGAGACGGGCAAATGGAAATAGTGGTAGCATGCGGCCTGGTTGATGTGCTTCAGCTAACAATGGTGCCTCCCAACATGTGCTGCCTTATTTGGATCTGTAAAGAATCAAATATCACAATTAGTGCCCAAATGAACCCAATAGAATTAGGTGACTTGCCAATGCATCTCATAATGGCAGTTCTGAAATGAATTAAGTCCAATGAAGCGTCTAGATTTAGACTTTGAATTTTTGGTTTAGAGAAATAATGATGCCTATGAAATGGTTGCGTATGGCTTTGAATAGGCATGAATTTCCAAGAGATGAGACGTTCCACCCAACGCCATAAATGGATATTAGTGGTAGTTTTGAGAGGTTTATAAAAAGGGATTAGGAAGAAAAATTCATAAATACAGAGAATTAAACCAAAAATAGAAATATTATTGGTAAAACAATTAAAGAGAATTAGGCATGGAAAACCAGGAAGGGATGAACAATGGAGCATTTAAAACTTCAGATACTTATAGCTTTGCAAAGAGAGTAGCCCTTTCTCTAGAAACCAATGAACTGATTTATCTAAAAAAATAAACTAGAAAGAGAGATAAACAGGAGAAATCAAAAGGTTGAGTATGAGAGGATAAGACAAGAAAATGCTCATGAGTATGCTCGATAGAAGGAAAGAAGGATAACAAGAGATGAGAGAAAGCAACAAGAAAGAGATGAGAGGAATGAATCAAGAGTATGGGTGAAAAGTGGAAGTGCAACAGAAAGTGAGTCTGGGAAGGAGGAGCAGATTGAAGAAGTGGAAGTTGAAAGTGATAATGATGAGAAGAGGAGAAAGAGAGCAAAGAGAGAAGAGGATGCATGATATGAGATATATCTTACTGAGAAGGCAAATCCACCCATTTTCGCAAGAACCATGAGGGAAAGATTAGCTGGAGAGTCATATGGTGATCAAGTTGAGGATGGTGCTGGACATGCTGAGGAGAACCATGAAGAGATAGAAGAGGATGATGAAGATTGTGAAGACACATCCGATGGTTATGGTACTGCGGCATCTAGTGGATGACGATAGTGAGGCAGTGGAAGAGTAAGGTTTTGTAACCAGTTATGAGGATGATAAAGAGCTTGAAGATTATTAAAAAGGTTTTTCTTAGTAGATTATTCTGATAATCTTCGCGCTGGTTATGGTTTTTAGTAATTTTTTTTGCTCTTGTGAGATATGCGGACGGCCGGTAAGGTTTGGTTTAGGAAGGTCGTGATGGTTTGTTTTTTTAGTATGTTGAAAGATGTTTTTGTTGGTATTTTGCTTAGAAGTGATGTAATTATGGAGATAAACAATGCAACTCTGGTTATGAAATGTGTAATGGCTTCGAAGATTTGCAGGGGGCTCAAATAGAAAGTTAGGATACTTGTAGATGTTGATCTCGATTATAGTGGACTGGATTACTTCTGTGTGTTCTATCGTTTTCTTGTAAACAGTACAACTAGTAATCAATGAAGGGTTTTTAACTATGCTTGTACTCAGAATTTTGTATAATTGAATTAGAGTTATGATGTTGCAAATGAACCAGTGAATGAATTGATTGAAACTGTTAGTAATGAGATTGATCCGATTAAAGAGACTGAAAGAAATTTTTTAGAAAAGGCTTACGTCACAACGACGGAGCAGAGCTTTTCCTAATAGGCCGAAAACTATTCTTATTAGCTCAGAGGGTCATTTAGTGTAGAGAATTAAATAGCCGAACCTAATGGAAAATGTAAGCATGCTCTAAAGCTGTCTGTAGCGAATCCAAGGGCTTTAGAAAAGGAAAGTCTGTGCACCCTTTCGAGAAAAACAAATAGGGAAAATTAGGCGCAGGCCCAAAAAAAATAATATTTTCATTGTCAGGCCACAATTAATTTTAGGTACCGTGACACCCATAATTATATGAAATTATTAAAAATATTTGCATGACGGATTATGCATCCGCATGACGGGTTATGCATCAGGGGTATAATTGGCAACGCAACTTGGATATAACATATCTAAAAATCCGCGCCTTGGAATTTTACAAATTTTATATTGTTGGAAATCTTTTTAAGAGAGCTACACAACGAGTACAAACAAGAATATCAAATTTTTGTTTTTCATGAAAAAATCGGAGGTGATCATCATTTTAGGCAAAATTTTCGAAAACTTGATATATAACTATTATGCAGCCATCAAAAAAGATGCATAACACATTCTGCAGACGCATAACGAATTATGCAACCATTTTCTCCACTGCATAACAAATTATGCATTTGGATAACAAAGTTATGCATCTATAACAAGTTATGTAACCATTGTTTTGGTTGATTTTAGTGTGTCCATAAAAATGTTGATGCATAATGTAGTATGCATCCCATATTTACGGATGCATATCAGGTTATGCATCTATTTTCCCGATGCATAAAAGATTGTGCAACAATTTTCTCGATGCATAATGCATTATGCAGTCATATTTTCGGATGCATAACAGGTTATGCATCCATTTTCACGACTGCATAACATGTTATGTAGATATTATTGTAGGTGCATGACAAGTTATGCAGCCTTATTTTTTGTTGGTTTCAATACTAAGAAAAAAGGAGCTGCATAACGTGTTATGCAACCGTTTTCTGGACTGCATATCAAGTTATGCAAAAAAATAAAGCTGCAGAACGTGTTATGCAACCAATTTCGAGAATGCATAACAAGTTATGCAACAAATTTTGTAGATGCATAACCTGTTATGCATCACTATTCACACCTCCATTTTCGCAATACTGCACATAATACATCCAACCAACACCAGTTGCACACTGCATGACCACCTCAGCTGCAATACCTCCAAACTAACCATTCTTGCACAATTGTCATTGCAACTTAGCTACGCTTCTTCCTGCTGCTTTCATACTCTCATCGGCAATATCAGAATTCGGCCATAACTCCACCCGCAAGTCCTAACATTCATCTAAACCGTGCCATAAGCTTCAACAATCCTCATCAGTATCACCTGCAATTTCTGTAGCCACAACATCAGTCTTCTGCGACTGCAATCTAGCTAGCTACCCTTGTAACAATCTCCAGAGCCACTGCCACCACTTCTCTATTCCACAAATCAGCAACAAAGCTCCATCTCTGCGGCTTCAATTACCGCAACACCATATCAATTACAGCTTCAGTTAAGCTGCAATGACTTCAGTTACCTGCATCTTTATCAGCACTAGTGCAAATACCATCTCATTGATACCGCATTGCAACCAATCAACATCAGTTCCAATTCATGCTTGCATCTCCATAGCTGCAACTTCATCACTAGCAACAACAACAACATCACTATCTTTTCCCCTTTTCCTTTGAAATCTACCAGGACCCATGATAATCACCACAATCCAATGCCATTTGAATTCATTTCAGTCACAGTTCAATCAACACCAACAGTCACTGCATCTGTAGCTTCTTGTACCACCAAACTCCATAATTTCTCAACAACAGTTATCTCCTCCCTGCAACCACAACACCCATTAACTCACGGTAACAACTTGTTGTTCTTCTATGCATCAAATCCCCTTCTCATATTAACAGCAACATAAATTCTTCCATTTCAGATCCACCACAAGCCCTATTTCGAGAACCCTTAAACTGTTTCTTGACCTCAAATCTTGTTGAAAGCAAAGGCGTTCCCTGTAATCTCATATTTGTATTCTTCTTGAAGAATTTTGAAGATGGGAAGCTAATTGAAATGATGGGTTTTGATTGAAATAGTGTTGTTTTTGTGTGTGGATTGAAGAATTGATGATGAAGTTGCAGTAGCAGCAGCAGTAGCCATGATTATGGAAGCAAAGAAATGGCAAAGGTTTTAACAATAAATCTAAAAACTTCACAGCCGCAATATGTTTAAGAACCCATAACTCGATTCAATTTCACCCTCAGCAGGTGCTTGAATTCTTCTTCATCGATTTACTGGAAATCGAAGATTAAGATGGTGATGAAGCTGTCGAGATCAAGAGAAGAACAGAGAAGATGAGATCTGAGATGAATCGGGTGATTTTAGGTTAGTTTGGAAAGAAGAAATACGAAAACATAATTTCTCAAAATTATGGGCATGTGCATAATTTTATCACCGAAAATGGATGCGCGCCTGAGAATTTCTGAACGTGGGTTTCACAGTGGGAAGAATCTGTAAAATGTGTCTGTCTGTAGTTTTCACAAACAAATAAAGGCAAGGAAGTCCACCGAGTTAGAAAAGCCCAGCGAGACGGAGCCCATACCCTTGCAATTCCAATTGTTCACTGATTTTTTAAAAACAAACATCAACAGGCAACAAGCGTGCTTCAATGGCTTCCTGCACCATTCAAATTTAGGATCCTTTCAAAGCATTAACTAAAAACATAACCACAAAAAAGCAACACGTCAAGTAGATCCATTAGTTTTTGTTTTGTTTTTTAAATTTTGCCACGATCAGAAGAGATGCATTAGTTGAATTCAGAATCTTGTATCCTTCAATTTCTACCGCTGCTCACAGAAAAAAAGAACTCAATTTTCTCCCGTCACCCACTAGGCCCACTAGCATCTCAACGTCCCGAGCAAAATCAATTAAAAATCAAAAAGCTCTAAGATTCAACCGGACTTGCAAAGTGGAGTATATATAAGAACTATGATTTTAGGCATACAGAAATCTTTTAGGGCATATCAAGTAAAGACAAAAAAGGAGTGCAAATAGCAAAATCAGAAGCCCCTTAACCAAATATTTTTGGTAATGGCAAATCTGCCCTTTTAGGATTAGTGTTAATACTATGATTAGTTAAAATAATTCCGATTAGTGATTAGTTTTAGGATTATTTAGTTATTAATTTGTGTAGATAAAAAATTTTGAGTAAGAAAAAAAAAAGTTAGGTTTTTTTAGAAGGAGAAGGGGAAAGTGAGAAAATTTTTTGTGTAGATTATTTAGTTACCCTTGAATTGTAGTCATTTAGGCTGGTCGCGGGGTTCGACCTTTTGTAGGTTAAAATCATCAAAAGTTTGTGTTTTTTCACTAAGGTTCGGCGAGTCTGGATGAACATTTCGGCTAGCTGAAAGTGTTGATTAAGAGCCGAACCTCCCTTGTAGACCAGAGTTCGGCTTGGTTCGAATTGTCCTAACAAGCCGAACCCTACACCGAACCTGTCTCGGAAGAAAAAATGTTTAGGGTTCGGGCTATATTTAGAAATTCGTAAGCGCCGAACTCGTTGGAAACACATTGTTCGGGTATTTGAATAAGTAGAATATAAGCCGAACCTGATCATGTACATTTCTGGGTTAATAATTTTGTATTGGTTCGGCACATATTGTGAATATCGTAATAGCCGAACCTCGTAAATGTGCTAGGTTCGACACATATTATGATTATCGAATACGTCGAACCCCTGTGCATCTCTTTCTGTGACTAGGTTCGGCTTGAAATTTCATGAAATTTCAAGCCGAACTGTTCATACACACTTACAAGAAGCTTTTGTGAAGAACAGTTCGGCTAAAAACGCAACTTAATTTTGAGCCGAACCCAACATTGTAAGCGTCATTTAATCGATGAAAAACAGCAAATAGGAGATTGGGTTTGTAAAACTTACTTTATTATCCTCGTTTCCGGAGTTGGAGATGCAGTTGGTTCAATTCTGGTTCAATTGGTGGTTGATTTTCAGTTTCTACACCTTCATCTTCAATTGGTTCTTCTTCTTCAATTGATGGATTAGAAGATGATTTGGTTTGCCTAGTCCCTGTTTTTCTTTGTACGAGTCATTATGTAGTTCAGTTTAATCGACAATCAAATTTTTACGAATCGACAATTAATCACGGTGATGATTTTTTTTTTCGCGGGAGGGGAAGAGTTCGGCTAGAGGAGGAAGAAGAAGAGATGTTAGGGGAAGCTGATTTTGATTTTTTAGAAAACTGATTTTAGATTTTTGTATTAAGGGTATATAGGTAATTGAGCTACCCATAGGTTACCCCTTATAAGGTCACCCAAGATGGGACTATCATTTTGTATGCCCGGAAAGTTTTATGTATGCCTAATATCATGGTTCATATATAAATCCAACACCATCCATTACTACAATGTTTAACTTGTGTTCAGAAAGTCAATGTAAATATGTGTGAAGAGTTGAGTTGTTTCCTCGCGAGTTACGACGATTGAAGGCCCATTAGCAGCCACAAAACTGTCGCCAGAAATTTCATCATCAGAATTTGGTCTTTTAGCGGATATTTAGCGTATACTTTCGGATGCTTCAAAGAAGAAAAAACAGCTTGTAACTTCGGGTTTTACATGGACAACCCAAACAAAAATAAATAAGGTAGCAGAATGTATCAATTATGTCATCCATAGTGGTCATGAAGCGTGGGAAAACATACCGGATTGGAGTTTCAGTCAGATTGTTGTTCTTTTTTTTTTTAATTTGGAGACATCACAGAAGAATTGAGTGAGAAATGGAGAGCCGAAGGGCCAAAAGTATGGCTGTCAATGCATTGGCTCCAGTTTGGACACATAGGAACCGATTATTTAGGTTGGTTCTGGTTCCGAAATCAGTGAAACCGGAATCAATAAAATACCAGGAGTAGGGTATCCAATATATTTTCTTCCAAAAGTGTGTCATAATCTCACTAAGTTTTGGTCTACGATGTATATACTTTAGTACGTATTGATCTTGTATTAGTATTTTAATGGATGATTAAGTGTTAAAAATGAGAAATTAAATAAATCCAAAATCAAATTAGGTAGAATTGATTAAACGCACTAGAAAAAAAACATATCTCCCGATACACCACATCCAATAAATACCTACACGGTAAAACCAATTAGGAACATTAGATTTCACCCTTCCTGTGTTAAAAGTGATAAGGGATCCGAAAACAAAGGATCTGATTCCGGGTAATCAGATACCCATTAACACTCCAAAACGGTCATTTACATTGGTGGTAATATTGCGTCCATTTTACTTTTATTCACGTTCATAGATAATTATATATTTTGATAGAATCAATCTTCTGCCTTGACACATTGCTCTTAGGTTTATTTACATTTTGCTTTCAAAATCGTTGTGCACAAATTGAATTTGAATATCATTTGCTTTATTTTTTCTCATCGGTTCAAAATGAAAGTCATTTCATGTAATGTCCAAAGTTTTTAAGTATTTTATTACTAGAAATAATTTGCAAGATCATATTAGTACCCAAAACCTCGATATTATCTTCTAATGTGAGACTAATCCAGAGGAAAGGAAGCTTAGGCCATTGTTATCTCAATTTCAATTCTCAAACATCACAACCTTACATCCTGAAGGCCTATGCGGTGGTCTAGTTTTAATGTGGAAGGATGACTTTTATTTTGAAATGGTTAAGTGTGATAATAATATGATTTTTTTTTTCTTTAATTAAAGATGATCCTAGCCAACCGGTATGGTTATTGTCTTGTATGTATGGGTATTATTTTTATGCTAGAAAGAAGTTGCAATGAGATTTCGTTGATGAGTTGGGACATAACATCTTCTAGTGAAATCCAAAAAAATCATTTTTTTAGAAGGTCACACATGTTATTCTTTTGAGAATGGCATTAAATGGGGGAGAGTACTTTAATTATGAACTTGTGCTTAATTGTCATATCTTTTTGGGGAGTGCGCCTGTGGAATTATAGGAGATGACTATATCTTTACCTCTCCTTGATAAAGATGCTAAATTGAGAAACTTAGTGGAATCGTTTTAAAAAGTTGGTATGTTATTTTTAGTCTCGATAACTCTTTTGTGTAATTTATTATGTTCCCTTTTCTTTCACATTTGCCAATTGTTTGACAAAAAGGAGATTATTATTTAGTAGTATTCTACTATCACGTATGGCTTCTCAGGGAAATATGTAAGGGGGAGTGAGTTGTGAGTATATAGGTTCTACCCATCAATCGGAAAGGACAAGTAAATACTTAGGGGAGAAAATATCACCATAGTATTGCTTCAATGTTTTGTCATGGACTTTCAAGTAGTCAAAAATACTAAGCACCGATGTAACAACCATTAAGTATATTGACTTGTCGTTCTAGAAAATCTCTAATTGAGTATTTCCATAAGATGTTATACGATACTAATCTTCAACAACAAAGGTTTTGAAATAATTATATGCAGAACCATTGAAGAACTTGAAGAACAAAGAATTCAAGCAGATATTGAGGACTCAAGAAACCAAGCAATTTGGAAATTGAGCTGAAAGGTTTATTTTATAGAATCCATATGTATTGGTAGTTTTGTAACTAAAATTAACAAAGAGGGAGATTGTTAGAGCAACGCGCGGTCGAACTCTCAAGTTTTTCTATCCCAAGCTTGTTGTCAATATTAGTTGCACAAAACTGTGTTGGGGCTCTTTAATTTAGATGTTTGTTTTTTGTGATGGTTAATTTTGTAACTAGGTTAAGACTCTTAAAATAATTTGTAGAGATCTTATTTTGAAGTTCACTATATCTCTACCATATTTCTTAAGTTTGCTTTATTTAGGAGAACTTTCAAAAAAAAATTAATTTACTTATTGAAATGAAACTTATAACATAGAATGCACAGGGATGTGGAAAAAAAACACAAAATCACCTTAAGCAAGTTACTAGCTTCGATAAGCCTGAAATATTATTCCAGTCTGAAATTAAATCACAAAGGCCTCTTGTTAAACCCCTTCAGCTGGTGGATGGTTTTTAAGCTGAATTTGTGCAATGGAATTTTAATATTATAAATAATTATTTAAACAAAGTTTGCTTCTAAAGAATGGTTTGTTGACCTCTTTTATGGAAGTCCATATAAAGCAAATGGAATATTGCTTGAGATATCTTCAAAGAAATATCTAGCTAAATAACTTAAAAAATAACATGCTTTGGCATGTAAAGATAATCTTTGATCACCATTTAACAAGAAAATATAATCAGTATTATCATAAACTCATAAAAAGATCAGGTTTCTCAGACCTTGGTATTAAAAGATATAAGTATACCTGAAACAACCATAACACAAGTACTAAGAACATTCATGAAAGATTAGATAGAGCTTTCTTTAATACATAATGAAATATGCAATTACCCGATGCTCGTCTAACATACTTAGTAGTTGTGGGTTCATATCAAAGACATATATCCTTATCCATAGGTCCAAAATCAAAACCTTTGGAAGTTGCTTTAAATTTTGTGATACTTGGCAGAAAGAACAATCTTGTATCTAAGTCATTCAACAGACTTGAGAAACCTCTACTATAAAGAATCTTACTCGCTTCTTAATTTTGAACTTAAGTAATCTTGGTGATAATCTATTAGACTGGGGTAAAATATCTTAGGGAATCCATCAAGCAAGTTACTAGATTCGATAATCCTGAAATCTTATTCCAGTCTGAAATTAAATCACAAAGGCCTCTTGTTAAACCCCTTCAACTGGTGGATGGTATGAAATTCCATTCTGGAATTAAATCTTTGATCACCATTTAACAAGAAAAGATAATCAGTATTATCATAAACTCATAAAAAGATCAGGTTTCTCAGACCTTGGTATTAAAAGATATAAGTATACCTGAAACAACCATAACACAAGTACTAAGAACATTCATGAAAGATTAGATAGAGCTTTCCTTAATACATAATGAAATATGCTATTCCCCGATGCTCGTCTAACATATCTAGTAGTTGTGGGTTCATATCAAAGTCATATATCCTTATCCTTAGGTCCAAAATCAAAACCTTTGGAAGTTGCTTTTAAATTTTGTGATACTTGGCAGAAAGAACAATCTTGTATCTGAGTCATTCAGCAGACTTGAGAAACCTCTACTATAAAGAATCTTACTCGCTTGTTAATTTCGAACTTAAGTAATCTTGGTGATAAGCTATAAGACTGGGGTAAAATATCTTAGGGAATCCATCAAGCAAGTTACTAGCTTCGATAAGCCTGAAATCTTATTCCAGTCTGAAATTAAATCACAAAGGCCTCTTGTTAAACCCCTTCAGCTAGTGGATGGTCTGAAATTCCAGTATGAAATTAAATCTTTGATCACCATTTAACAAGAAAAGATAATCACTATTATCATAAACTCATAAAAAGATCAAGTTTCTCAGAACTTGGTATTAAAAGATATAAGTATACATGTGTTTATGGGTGAAAACTATTTCTGTTGGTTTTGGTAATTTGGGGTGTGCGGATGAGAAATGAGTCTAAACCTTAAAAAAATGCACTGCATGGGAGTGCTTTTAGATTCGAGAAATCAATCTGTGCAAATCCGGCCTAAACCAAGAAATGGCCGTTCCAGACTTGTTTCGGTCACAAAGTGAAGGAGATGGGGTTGATCTTAGGGAGGGAAGCGAAGAAGGTGTTGAGATTGTGAAGGTATTGGCTATGTATGACGTGTATCATAAAGCTGAACTGGCTTGCAGGATGTAAGCTATCAGTTCCGGTGTTTGAATACGATTGTATCAACACTTTCCTTTGTTGTCTTGTCTTGCCTTGTTCCTGTTTGGAAAATAGGGAGGAGAACCGATTTATACAAGTCTTTAAGCCTAACCCTCGTATCTCTTTGGAAGTGGAGAAAGTGGAGTGATGTAGTAGTGGAGTCGTGTGTTAGTGCCACACGACCAGTCTTGCCCACTTCTCCCATCATCACCAATCGTCCATGACTTCCTCACACGTTCTTGTGATGGCGCGTTGTGCGCTGCACGCTGTAAACCGCCACACCAATACCCCAGTATGTATCCCCCAGTTTGTGACATGATTGATATCTCGAGTGTGTGGATCATGGGACCCACAGAGAGCAGCATGTAATGCTAGATTAAATAACTAAGTTATTTAGGAAGTCGATACTTGTGAAGTATCGTGTGTATTCTATGAAGGTACTGCATCGAGTATATTCAGCATGTATGAAGCATCGCTGTTTGAGCGTCTCAAAATAGCCTCATGTCCAGCCTACTTCATGTGATGGTTTGGAGGTTGCGCAAGCAAGTCCTCCCCTGGCCGACCGCATGGTGTGGTAGAGTGACGGGTGGTGATCACCATGACGCCTCACTGACCAATTCACTCCTGACCAGGGCTGTATAACCAAGCCGGTGAAGTTGGACGGACGAGATGATCTTTGAGACACTCATCTGCGACCGTTAGTGGAATTAGGGTTTTAGAAGAGGTGCGCAAGCACCACTTTTCAGCTTGGTCGAATTCAAGCTTGGGACACGATTTTGGCATGGCCGATCGGGCATGCGTGTAGACGGCATGCCGGTATACATGCCCATACCTCATTGTCCCGTGAAAGTGTGATCTGGATCGCTCAATTTGTCCGGCAAAGAGGAGAGGTCAGGATTGATTTACGACAGAAGTTTGGTGCCGCAAATGCCGCGCGTCATGCTTTCTTCAGGCGCGCGTTTCGGGACAACCAAGCTTGGTCGGTCCCGGCCGATTGGTTCGGCGTGTAGGTGGCAGGATGGTGTACATGCCTATACCTTATTTTCCCATAATAACGTGATCTAAGCCACTCAATTCGTCCGGTGATGTTGAGTGGTCGAGATCAGTTTGCGATTGGGAAGTGTGACCACGCTAGTTTGGGCGTGCGAATTGGAACGACCAGGCATGGTATGCCTTGGACGATCGGGTGTGGAGATAGATGGGTCCACGTTGATCATGTTGATGCTCACTGGACCTTCTCAGTCGACTCCTAAACCCTCCATTCGATCAGGAGAAAAGGGACGTTTGCGATCAATGCAAACCCTAATTAGGGTTTTTCCGGCCGTGCGGCATGCCTACTTTGGGCGCACGATCTGGAACGACCAGCTATGGTTGGTCCTGACTGATTGGTCATGTGTGTAGGTGGGCTTCCAGTGAGCGTGTTGACATGCTCTAGGCCCTTTGAATCTACATCTACACCCTCCATCTATGCCTGCGAAGATGGATGGTTGAGACTGTTTTAAGACACATGTAATGTGCCGCAAACCCTAATTTAGGGTTTTTCGTCCATACTGCTTTGGCTTGGACGGTTTGGCAAGCTATGCCACCCTTTTGGGGAGGCCGACCATGCGGGGCCCGCATTGGGTCGGTAGTGAATATTCCAATACCTGCTTGGGGTCATGGATTCAATCTAAGCCATCCAATCATGCTGGTGAAGTTGGATGGTCGTGATCATATCTGAAACTGATATGGACAGCCCAAATTCAAATATGCTCAATCGGGCTAGTATAACACACCGAGAGATGTATGCTCAATCGGGCTAGTATAACACACCGAGAGTTGTAGCCTGTACGGGTATTTCGTACATGCTTCATTATTAATGCTTGGAGGTTCGTGTTGCTCTGCTGAAAACAACACTCAGTCGTCATGCCGCACTGGTAATGAGTACAGGAAATACAAGGCTAGTCGTGCATTAATTATTAATGTTGTAAATTCACAGGGTATATGGGATTGTTGCTACATGCTCTAACCTGGATGAATTTTGTGTGTTTAATTCACAGAATACTGGGATTGTTGCCACATGCTCCATCCTAGGTGAATTAGTAAAGTGAAGAAGTATTCATCACTTTATCAGTGGCTATCCTTTGCAGGATGTCAGCGCATAAATTTGGTTTCACAATTTTAGCCCTGAACTAAAATCCACCATCAACATTAAGTCCCCTGCCTAGCACATAATGGTTACACTATTGTGGGGTAGGCATTAGATGGTGACATATACAGATAAAACTTATGAGGCAAAGTTAGATGTTACCAGGAGAGACGAATCGTCCTGTCCTTGGAGCATGTCACGTTCAAGAGGCGTTCAGGCGAGCGTTCCCCTAGCATGATGTCGGTCTTGCCTGCTTCGATCGACCTTGATATGCCTGCTTCGGTCGAGAGCCTTCTTCGTGATTGTTCCGCTCGAGCGTGGGGATGATGTGCCTGCTCAACGGGCTGTTGCGTCTGCTTCGCTTGATCGTGGGAATCATCATGCGCCTGCTTGCTCCACCGCGTGCCTGCTTTGCTTGAGGCCGGATGTACCTGCTTCGACCAATTTGGGGCTGGATGTGACTGATCAAGTGGGAGCTGCAGCGTGCCTGCTTTTCTTGGGGCCGACTTTGCCTGCTTCGACCAATTACCAAACCTGTTGCCTCACCCCAACACCAGACTTGCCCCTTGACAAACACCGGCCTTGCTGATTTTACGAACCCTGACAGACATCGATGCTTCGACCGACACCGGTCTTGTTTGCTAACGTGGCGCAATACCAGCCTTGTTCGCTGACGTGGCACAATACCAGCCTTGTGACGTTGATCGGCCTTGACCAATACCGGCCTGACGTGACCCAATACCGTCCTACTTGCTTGACGTGATATCAGTCTTGCTTGCGTGATGGGATGTTAGCCTTGCGATCTCGACCAACACCGGCTTTGCGGACTTGACTAACACCGGCCTCGTTTGCTGGCCCAATACCAACCTCGTGACCTGAGCAGTACCGGCCTTGTGACTTGATCAACACCGGTCTTGTGACTTGATCAACACCGGCCTTGTGACTTTATCAACACCGGCCTTGTGACTTGAGCAGTACCGGCCTTGTAACTTAATCAACACCGGCCTTGCTTTCTTTGCCTGTACAGTTTATGTTCTTGCTCGAGTGTCATCCTTGCTACTTCGACCAACACTGGTCTTGCCTTGACGAACACCGATCTTGCTAACCAACATCGGACTTCCCTTTGCTCGAACGTGGGATCTAGGCATGCTTGCTTTGCCCAAACGTGAACCTTGTATGTTCGAACGTGGTGTGGGTCCCGCTGAGAGCGGTGAAGCATCTTCTGGAGCAAGCAGGTCCCGGAGAGCGTTTGAAGCAACTTCTAGTGGGTGGAGCGTTGAAGAAGTTCTTGACTGACGGTAAAGGAATTTCATGCTGAGCGTCAGTCCCCAAGCGTGGTCTACGTGGCTCTATGTTGTATGCCCGATGGGTCTTTTGTACGCAATGGTCGTTGATATGGTGAAGCTATGGATGGTATTAATCGACGAGCAACAACAGTTCCTGGCAGCAGCTGTGATCAAAAGAGACTGGCAGGGAGAGGCGTGATAGCTACGGGCATGAACTTGGCAGTCTTCATATAGTGGTAGAGCTCGTCTCATTGTTAGAGGGATAAACTGGAACCGATGGCTTTCTTGACGTTTCTTCATGAAATAGAGAAGAGGGAGACAATCCCCTGCCCACGAGTATCCAGAGCTTTGGACTTGATAGATGTTGTCACGCTAGGTTCATGAGGCTATCTTTGAGATGGGAAGTGCTAAGCAGTCCCAGTCATACTCCTTTGGCAACGCAACTAAATCTTCTACGGGAGACAAATTCTGAAAGCGTTTCTCATTGATGTAGTTATTATCGATCCAGATATGGAATATTTTGGACGTTGTTTCACCATTACAACAGTCGTGCTGGAGTTGGAGTTGGCGATTTTGGAGGCGCATGATGTTGTATCTCGGTGGATTTCCTCTTGCTGCTTCATCGAAACTGCTTATGGAAGGCTGAAGGTTGTACTGCATGTTGGTGGGATGTATGCTTCCACGAACATCATGAGGCTCTTCATTACTGGAAGGCTTGGTTCTTTCCAGCAGGGTAGATGTTGTCGTAGATGAGCGTTCAACAGCTTCACGAAGTCCAGAGGATGACCAAAAATGCAGATTCTCCAACATAACACGGTAGACATGCACCATCCTCTGATAGAGTCATTCTCCCGGATTCTTTCTGGTCATGACACGCGTATATCGTTATCTTCTTGAGGCTGCTCCCTGAGGTGTGGGCCGGTGGATACGAAGATATCCCATGCTCGCTCTTGTCTGGGCTGACATAATAGGATAACCCTTTGTGATGATTCAGATATGACAATATTTGTTGAATCCTTTGAAACGCTTCCTGTTGTAGTGTGATCCAGACGAAACTTGATCCTTTCTTCAGCAGGGGGTGAATGAAGCAAAAGTTCACCTTGCCCATGAAGTTTTGGATCTCATTCACAGTTCACGGCAGCGACATTGTGAGGATAGCTTGAGTCTTGGATTTGACTTCTATATCATCCATGTAGTCTTCGACTTGCTTATGCATCATGTCGTGGAAGATTGCCGTCATAGCGCGTTGATACGTTGCACCGGCATTATTTAAACCAAAAAGCATAACAGTATAGTAAAAATTGCCAAGAGGAGTTCGAAAGGCTGTCTTACTTGCGTCATGCTCATACATCCTTATCTGATTATAGCCGATGTAACCATCCATGAAGGAAAACATGCCGTGTCCGCTGGTGGCGTCTACTAACATGTCGATATTAGGCAGAGGAAAGTTGTCCTTGGTGCAGCATTCGTTAAAGTCTCTGGAATCCATGCAACACCTGATCTCGTGCCTGAATTGCCTCGGAGATTATTTGACCGGTTTGGATCGGAGATTGTATGAATGCTTACGCAAGGTCAAGCTGATAGAGATAGGCCTAGGAGATTCCTCATCGTCGAGCTCATCAGTTGTGGAGTTGGTACCATCTTGCAGCTGTTGTGGAGCGTCTAGCACTTCTTCTTGTGGCTCGTCGTTGTTGTAGCATTCCGTTGGGTGGAGAGAATAATTGAGACGCCTTGTCTGCAAGGATGCATTATGGGGCCTATCCTTCGATGATGCAAGTCGGTCCTCTTCCTGGATTGATGCCCATATGGGGAGTGGGATGCAACGAACTTTGTCTGATTCCTCGTGTGGAGCCTCTCTTGGTTCAAACAATTCCACTCCACATATTGGTGCATAAGGAGAAAACGATGCAGGAATACGAACAACTTCTTTATTCAGCATAGTCTTCAGGCATTGGTGATACGTCGAGGGGACGATCCTATTGTCATGAAGCCATGGTCTCCCCAGTATAATGTGGTAGTCTGGCTCCTTCTCTATGACTTCCAATTTCACCTTTGATTGGACGGGCCCTACAGACAAATCCAGATTTACATACCCGTACGTGTTGGTTTGGTTTCCTTCGAAGTCCGTCATTGTGGTGGGCTGTCTTACAATCTTGCATGGGCTAACCTTGGCTGTCCTGAGAGTCTTGTGAGTAATCACATTCGAAGATGCTCCTGTGTCGATGAGGGCCCTCCTGAACTCTGAACCCTTGATGTGTGCGGTAACATTTAGGGCCCGGTTGTGACCTTCCTCTGCCATCATGTCGTCTTATGTAAATGTAACATTATTTAGATGTTTCCGATGCGATTAGGACTTACGGACGTGAAGGAGTCAGGTGTACGTCCAGAGCTATTTTATTAATTGCAGCAAACGTCTCTGCCCGTTGATTCTTCGAGAGGTGCAAGAGTTCACACAAGCTTTCCACTAGAGATGCCACTTCCTAATCCACTGGTCTCTGGTTCGTAGTAAAGCTGTTGATCTGAGGGGAACTAGTCCCCGGTATAGAGGTCTCCGGAACGCTCATCTCTGATGTCATCTTGATGAGGAGATCAAGTATGCCGTTTACCGCTTCTTTAATTAGTTCCATGTTCTTCGTGTGAATCTCCTGTACCCGTGCTAGTTCGCTTAATGTTGGAAATCTCCTGATCATGCCGTCAGATACGCCGTTAGGAGGAGGGGTATCTCCGTTGGAGGAACCATCAGGAGGATATGAGACTGTCGAGGCGGTCCTAAGACCAACCATCTCGAAACTGATTGAATGATTTTGAAGAAATTGACTCTACAACCGAGAGATTAACCTCCCGCTGTGGTCGCCAATTATTTATGGGTGAAAACTATTTCTGCCGGTTTTGGTAATTTGGGGTGGGTGGATGAGAAATGAGTCTAAACCTTAAACAAATACACTGCACGGGAGTGCTTGTAGATTCGAGAAATCAATCTGTGCAAATCCGGCCTAAACCAAGAAATGGACGTTCCAGACTTGTTTCGGTCACAAAGTGAAGGAGATGGGGTTGATCTTAGGGAGGGAAGAGAAGAAGGTGTTGAGATTGTGAAGGTGTTGGCTATGTATGACTTGTATCAGAAAGCTGAACTGGCTTGCAAGATGTGAGCTATCAGTTCCGGTGTTTGAATATGATTGTATCAACACTTGCCTCTGTTGTCTTGTCTTGCCTTGTTATTGTTTGGAAAATAGGGAGGAGAACCTATTTATACAAGTCTTTAAGCCTAACCCTCGTATCTCGTGGTAAGTGGAGAGAGTGGAGTGATGGAGTAGTGGAGTCGTGTGTTAGTGTCACACGACCAGTCTTGCCCACTTCTCCCATCATCACTAACCGTCCATGACTTCCTGACACGTTCTTGTGATGGCACGTTGCGCGCTGCACGCTGTAAACCGCCAGACCAATACCCCAGTATGTATCCCCAGTTTGTGACATGATTGATGTCTCGAGTGTGTGGATCGTGGGACCCACATAAAGTAGCATGTAATGCTAGATTAAATAACTAAGTTATTTAGGAAGTCGATACTTGTGAAGTATCGTGTGTATTCTATGCAGGTATTGCATCGAGTATATTCAGCATGTATGAAGCATCGCTGTTTGAGTGTCTCAAAATAGCCTCATGTCCATCCTACTTCATGTGATGGTTTGGAGGTTGCGCTAGCAATTCCTCCCTTGGCCGATCGCATGGTGTGGTAGAGTGACGGGTGGTGATCACCATGACGCCTCACTGACCAATTAACTCCTGACCGGGGCTGTATAACAAATCCGGTGAAGTTGGAAGGACGAGATGATCTTCGAGACACTCATCTGCGACCGTTAGTGGAATTAGGGTTTTAGAAGAGGTGCGCAAGCACCACTTTTAAGCTTGGTCGAATTCATGCTTGGGACACGATTTTGGCATGGCCGATCGGGCATGCGTGTAGACGGCATGCCGGTATACATGCCCATACCTCATTGTCCCGTGAAAGTGTGATCTGGACCGCTCAATTTGTCCGGCAAAGAGGAGAGGTCAATATTGATTTACGACAGAAGTTTGGTGCCGCAAATGCCGCGCGTCATGCCTTCTTCAGGCTCGCGTTTCGGGACAACCAAGCTTGGTCGGTCCCGGCCGATTGGTTCGGCGTGTAGGTGGAAAGCTGGTTTACATTCTTATACCTTATTTTCCCATAAGAACGTGATCTAAGCCACTCAATTCGTCCGGTGAAGTTGAGTGGTCGAGATCAGTTTGCGATTGGGAAGTGTGACCACGCTAGTTTGGGCGTGTGAATTGGAACGACCAGGCATGGTATGCCTTGACCGATCGGGTGTGGAGATAGATGGGTCCATGTTGATCATGTTGATGCTCACTGGACCTGCTCAGTCGACTCCTAAACCCTCCATTCGATCAGGAGAAAACGGACGTTTGCGATCAATGCAAACCCTAATTAGGGTTTTGCCGGCCGTGCGGCATGCCCACTTTGGGCGCACGATCTGGAACGACCAGCCATGGTTGGTCCTGACCGATCGGTCATGTGTGTAGGAGGGCTTACGGTGAGCGTGTTGACATGCTCTAAGCCCTTTGAATCTACATCTACACCCTCCATCTATGCTGCGAAGATGGATGGTTGAGACTGTTTTGCGACACATGTAATGTGCCGCAAACCCTAATTTAGGGTTTTTCGTCCATACTGCTTTGGCTTGGACGGTTTGGCAAGCTATGTCACCTTTTTGGGGAGGCCGACCATGCGGGGTCCGCGTTGGGTCGGTAGTGAATATTCCAATACCCGCTTGGGGTCATGGATTTAATCTAAGCTATCCAATCATGCTGGTGAAGTTGGATGGTCGTGATCGTTTCGAGGCGATATGGACAGTCCGATTCAAATATGCTCAATCGGGCTAGTATAACACACCGAGAGATGTATGCTCAATCGGTCTAGTATAACACATCGAGAGTTGTATCTGTGCGGGTATTTCGTACATGCTTCATTATTAATGCTTGGAGGTTCGTGTTGCTCTGCTGAGAACAACACTCGGTCATCATGCCGCACTTAGGTAATGAGTACAGGAAATACAAAGTGGTCATGCATTAATTAATAATGCTGTAAATTCACAGGGTATATGGGATTGTTGCTACATGCTCCAACCTGGATGAATTTCGTGTGTTTAATTCACAGAATACTGGGATTGTTGCCACATGTTCCATCCTAGGGGAATTAGTAAAGTGAAGAAGTATTCATCACTTTATCAGTGGCTATCCTTTGCAGGATGTCAGCGCATAAATTCTGTTTCATAATTTTAGCCTTGAACTAAAATCCACCATCAACAACCTGAAACAACCATAACACAAGTACTAAGAACATTCATGAAAGATTAGATAGAGCTTTCCTTAATACATAATGAAATATGCAATTCCCCGATGCTCGTCTAACATACTTAGTAGTTGTGGGTTCATATCAAAGTCATATATCCTTATCCTTAGGTCCAAAATCAAAACCTTTGGAAGTTGCTTTTAAATTTTGTGATACTTGGCAGAAAGAACAATCTTATATCTAAGTCATTCAGCAGACTTGAGAAATCTCTACTATAAAGAATCTTACTCGATTTCTTAATTTCGAACTTAAGTAATCTTGGTGATAAGCTATTATACTTGGGGTAAAATATCTTAGGGAATCCATCAAAAAAGATTCCCACTCTAACCAAACTGATTGAGAGATTGAAAAAAATGAAATACATGTCCAGAATAATACAATAATCCAGGATAAATTATATTAATTAGAAGTTCTGTATGACACCCATGAGGTGATTGCTAAGCGGCGATCTAGAGATAATGGAAACTTTGAACAGAAAAGAATGAAATTATATACAACACGTGAATAATTTTCAAGCAGAAGTTAGACATAAGTGAATACCAATATTCTCATGGGCACGTATCACGTATCTGGCGGTCGTACGCAACTTAACAAAGTCGTCCTGGCGATACACGGGTATCTAAGAAGTAGCAGATCCCTTCCTGATCTACTTTACCCCATCTCGAGGAAGGATACCTCGACGACTTAGATGGTAAAGTAGATCCTATCATAGGGAGGTGGTAGCTGGCGAAGGGACAAAGGTAGCTGACATATCTAATCAGCATCTAATGCCGCGAGCCTTATCTACACGTTTGGTCAAAGCGCGTGGAATAAAAGTGAGTTGGCACTGTCTGACTAGCGAAGGCATGCGGTGAACGAAGGTACAACATGTACTAAGGTTGGGGAGTTCACGAGGGAACGTGGGTCAGCTGAGGTGGCAAAGCTCGACTGGAGAAAGCGCGTGTGTGGCCAACGAAGGTTCCATTTGTATGGAAGATACATCAGGATACGATGAACCCAAAGACAACGAAGATGTTTCTGGAACAGAAAAGGCTATAAATACTAAACTCCACCAACAAATAAGGGCATTCAATACAGGAAGGAGAGAAGATCTAGTCTTAAGTTTATACCTCTTTGATGTTTAGAACTTAAGTATTTACTATAGCTTGAGTTCTCTTTATTACTTTGGCAAGCATTTAAGATCTTTGTAACCCTCACTACTTAATACAAACAAACATTCATTACCACGTGGACGTAGACGAAAGTCGAACCACGTAATCTCTTGTATCTCTTGATAACTTAGTAGAACTTACATTACCTCAGTATTGTTCGTTATTATTGTATTTATCTTGAGTACCTTTTACTACTTAACCACGTCAGTTCAACTGAGACATCTTTACTACTTAGTATCGGATTTTACGAGCAGTTTACATTACGTAGACTATGGGAAAAATAGTTGTCTGGTTTGGCGCTAGAAAAGGCTCCGTAAGTCGAGTTATTATTATCATTTTCATTTTTTACAAACCCTTCTTTTGTAAAAGAGATCTTAGTCTAAAAACGATGGATCTCACTTCCTAGTGATACGTTCATATCTTTTTTACGTAAGTTCTTTGAGTTCTGCACCTCAAGAGACTTGCATTATTATAGATCTACAAAGTTTTCCTCTCAAACGTGTTCAAAAACGTTAAACTTTTGTTTGTACGAGAACCAACCTTTTAGAAAAAGTATCCTTTGGATCTGAGTATCTCTGAACACTAGGGAATCTCAGTGAAAATTTAAGGAGAACAAACCTTAAAAAAACATTTACTAGCTTCAAATCTTTAAGGATCTGACACCTTTTTTGGTTTTTACCAACATTTATTAATGCTTTTTCGCATAGGTGTCAGCCAAAAATTAAATACCCATCCATTCTAACCTTGTCTGGGTAGTTTTCTAAAAAGCTGCTTAGCCGCCTTCTGTGTCAGAGCGTTAATTGCTACTTTAACGAAAGCCCAAAAAAGAAAACCTTATCAGTTTACTCTGTGTTTTCACGACAAAGCCGAAGATATGCAGAAAACCAAGTGACGTACCATCAAGTTCAAGACCCGCTGTTACCAGAGGAAGGTCACAAAACCCGTCACGTGCAAACCAAAGAACCGAAGCAGTGGACGGACAAAGCGAGATAGCAAGAAGAACGACGGCCAACCGACCACCTATTCCCGTTGAGGGGATGGGGCAAACATCAGGAGTACAACCACCTTACGGCATGTCGTTACCGGAGACCACTCATGTTACGCGCAGCCTCTTCTGCTATCGGAGAGTTACCTAGACCCTTAGCTCCTAAAGGACGAGGGTTGGGAAACCTAACACCCGATTCGAGATCAATCTTGATGCTCCAAAGTAATAGAAGAAGAAGAATACTATGAGGACTCGGCTGACAGTACCCCTCATGGTGGCGGAATCAACAACGAAGAGCAAATGGCAGCGCAGGTGGCAGCTCTGCTATTGAGTAACAAGAAGCATGAGGATGCGATGCATACGATGGCTCAGGAGAACCAGAACTTGAAAGATATGCTAGAGGTACAGATCGAAGGTTCTAAAACTCACCCTCCCTTAAAGAGGCATGATCAAGGAGCCATCACCGGACACCGAAGGGGTAGTCTCAACCCACCGAAGGCTCACCCACCAGGAGGAGCTAGGAGAACAAGACACGATCCAGATGAGATGGATCCCTCATACAAGCCCTCTCAATCTTACTACGATGAGACATTATCTAGGGATGCTCACAACGTGGGGATGGTCATGAAGCAAATAGAAAAGATGTGAAAAGAAATCCAAGGGTTAAAGACTGGCTACGCAGGCACAAGATTGGAGGAAGTACTTCAGGAGGAGACAACATCTCCGTTGTCCTATCGCATTTTAAGGGAACCTATCCCTGCGAAATGCCCGGTACCTACGTTCCAGGCATACAATGGTACCTCAGATCCCGAAGCTCACCTACGATACTACACTCGTGTCCTTGCCCATTGGGAAAGAGATGAGGTAGTACTTTGTAGGTACTTTCCCACAAGATTAACATGATCAACGCTAGCATGGTATGACAACCTGCCGTCAAATTCAATTGACTCATTTGAGCAATTGTAAACCGTGTTCTTGGAAACGCACATGTACAACAAGACTATGAAGGAAGGGTTAGATAGGTTATTTGCTTTAGCTATCGGACCCCGGGAAACACTGATACAATACACAAACATATGGAAGAAAACGTGTCAAGCAATTGGCAAAGTCAACCCAGAAATTAGCATTAATTGCTATAAGTATGGCCTTGATAGGACATCAACTATCTTCGTGGAGATCCACAATCTTGCACTTGATTCCGAAGGAGAGATTCTGGTATGTTAGAGCATTGCTCGGTCGAACTCGCATGCGTTGCTATCTCAAGCATGTTTGTCAATGTTAGTGATCAAAACTATAAGTCTTGATTTCTAGCCTATTATAGCTAAAGGTCTCGAACTAGGATAAAAAGTGTAGTTGAGCTCAAGACTCCATGGCAATCATCATACAAGACAAAGGGCTACTCAAGGAGATGGTGGAACTTCATCGACTAAAAGGTATGTGGAGACTTGAACTTATCTGTCACTCAAAAGTCTATTTACTCTATCTCCTATTCTTGAGGCAAAAGTCGTTTTGATATATATACTTTCATTATACACATTTGCTATTTCGAGCCGAGTTTAACTTGCCTATCTATTTCTCGATATATGTGTTGTTAAGAGTTCGCTTTAGCCAAATTCATCTTTACCTAGTGACGAATGTCATGTTATGTCAATCACTTTGAAAATTGCTCGACGAAAAATGGTCTGTGAATAACGGCTATATAACGTCCTCTGAGAATGTTTCAATGATTGAAATGAGAGTTTAAATTATAAAACCATTGGTAGGTGTTGATGGTGGTTTTTATCCTAGGGTTAAAATTGTAAAACCGCACATCTGACATGACGTCATTATGATCACTAACACATTTATTGAATCGATCAGCATGCTTACGTAATAATTACCAGGGTATCTTTTTTCTTTTATGAGCATTGTTGTGGAAACAGATATATGTATAAGTCCTTATTCCTTGAACCAAAGTTTGCGAACTTTGTTGATCAAGAGAAACGGAATGTGGCGTGAGCCAAGTCCATGAATCAATGGCGAAAGTTCTCGACCCGAGAATTTCTTTCGGAGTTTGTGAACTCCTTCCGTGAGCTTAAGTCCGTGAACTTGAGTAGGTTATATCTAAAATTGGTTGTTCTTGAACTCATGTTTATATAAACTAAGGAATGCTTTTGCAAACCGTGGCTATAAAGTTCAAGAACAGATTCGAGTGAATCAAACCGTTTTTGCTTCGATTGTGTCTTGTTCAGTTACATAAGATCTAAGAAATTGAACAACTCTCTAACTAGTTCATTTGAGTCATTTGAACCAGTTATGGTGAAGAAGAATATGGTTGAAATGAAAGTGATCATATGGCTAACCATTTGGTTAACTATTGTTGAACCAACAAATGTTAATGTTTGGGAACGGTTACAAAAACCCAAAATTGGACATTTCATTTGTGTGTAACAAGCTAAGGTTTCGATCCAACGGTTGAGAAATATTAGCTTGAATCTAATCAGGTTTTCATCTAACGGTGAATATTGAATGTTTTGTTACTAAGCTAACATTGATTGCAAACCCTGATTTGAAAGACTATTTGAGGGAGAAATCTAGCAACTGGGAAACCTAATCCCCACACCATACGTGTGATACTAGTTGCATAAGCTAGAGTCGATTCTCCTTTAACCTTGGGTTTTCTTCTCTAAACCAAGTTAACGACTTAAAGACTTCATTGGGATTGTGAAGCCAGACCGATACTACTTTTCTTGATCTGATCTTGTCGTTTCTATCGTACGAGTACAATTGGAATAATTGTCTTGAGATTTATATCTCCAATAGGAAAGATAAAAAAGAAATCACAAACACTTCGTATGATCGTTTGTGATTCCGCAATACCTTTTTCGCCGTGTCGATTAAGATTATTGTGAGGCGATTGATAATACTAGGCTGTTCTTCGGGAATATAAGTCTGGGTTATCAATTGGTTCCTGTTCACCTTGATTTATCAAAAGACGGAACAAAAACTCGTAGGTATATTTGTGGGAGATGGATTTATCTATTACCGTAGACTTTTCTGTGTGATACAGATTTGTTTATTAAAGTCTCCGACTTTGGGTCGTAGCAACTCTTAGTTGTGGGTCGTTAACAAAATTCTGGTGTCTGTGTTATTTCTATTCCGCATTGTTGATGGTGGATTTTCGTTTAAGGCTAAAATTGTAAAAGCCAAAATTATGCGCTGACATCCTGCAAAGGATAAAGCCACTGATAGGTGATGAATATCTCCACTTTACTAATTCACCTAGAATAGAGCATGTGGCAACAATCCTAGTACTTTGTGAATCAAATACACAAAATTCATCCAGGTTGGAGCATGTAGCAACAATCCCATATACCCTATGAATTTATAGCATTATCAATTAATGCATGACCAGCCTTGTATTTCTTGTGTTGTTCCCGCTGAACTCTCATTATTGGTGCGGCATGACGACTGAGTGTTGCTCTCAGCAGAGTAACACGAATCCCCAAGTGTCACTAATGAGGCATGCACGAAATACCCGTACAGGCTACAACTCTTGGTGTGTTATACTAGCCCGATTGAGCATACATCTCTCGGTGTGTTATACCAACCCGATCGAGTTTCTGGACTGTCCATGTCAGTCTCAAAAATAATCACGACCACGCAATTTGGCCGCATGATTTAACTAGCCTAAACGATCCTCAGCAGGAGCAGGCTACCACCTTAATGACCACCAGCGGGCCCGTTTATGCTCTGGTCTGTCGAACGCATGACATGCCTCCAAAATAATCACCAAACGCCATCCTGGAAAAGGATGGTCGAACTGGTGAAACCGTTTGGAGAAGGTTCGCACGAACAAGGCCGCCAATATCGGTCTCAAAATAGTCACGACCGACCAACTTCACTTAGGCGTGTTTGGACGGCGTGGATCATCCCATCCCATGACCGGTTGGACAAGCATTGTCTTGTACACCGGCGGCCCACTTTCTCCTTACCCGACCTACTTTCTCACGATCAAGCCCGGGGAGGAGCAAACGCTCGCCCAAAGTTCGGCCGGCGTGATACTTTAAGGGTCGCAGGAAATTCCACTAAGTGTCTTAAATTGATCACGACCATCCAACTTCACCGGCATGTTTGGATGGCTTAGATCAAGCCTATAACCGCCAGACAGGTATTGGCGTGTTCAACACCGGCCCAATGTGGGACCCACATGGTCGGCCTCCCCAAAAGAAGAGCGTAGCTTGCCAATCGTCCAGCCAAAGTAGCGTGGACATGAAACCCTAATTAGGGTTTGCGGCATATCACATGTGTCGCAAATCAGTCACGACCATCCATCTTCGCAGGCATAGATGGAGGGTGTAGATGTAGACTCAAAGGGTCCCAAGCATGTCAATACAATCACCGTGGGCCCGTCTACATGTGTGACCAATCGACCAAGGCCGGCCATGGCCGAGCGCCTCGATTCGTGCGCCCAAACTAAGCATGGTCGCGCGGTTTCCAATTGCAAACCAATCTCGACCACTCCTCTTCGTAGGAAGAATCAAGTGGTTTAGATCGCACCCTATGAGATGAGCTAGCACGGATATGAACACCGGTGGCCCACCTCCATACAGGACCAATCAGTCCCTCCAAAATCGCCCTCTAAGCTCGAATTCGATTGAGCTGAAAGTGGGTGCTTCCGCACCTCCTAAACCCTAATCCAACGGTCGCGAGATGTGGGTCATAAGTCATCTCGTCCGTCCCAACTTCGCCGACTTGGCTAGGCAGCCCTAGCTAGGAGTTAGGCGACCAGCAAGGCATCACCACGATCATCGTCCACCACTCTATCACATGAAGTGATCGGCCAAAGCGTGGTTTGCCCATACAACCTCCAAACGATCACTCGAAGATGGCTGGACGTGATGCTGTTTTATGACGCTTAATTCGTGACTTACTCCGTTAAGCCTTAAAACAACGATGCTTCACACATCTTGAATATATTCGATGCTTTACTGCATAGAATACACACGATATTTCATAAATATCGACTTCCTAAATAACTTAGTTATTTAATCCATAATCACATGCTACTTCTCGTGGGTCCCACGATCCACACATTCGAGACATCAAACGTGTCACAAGGGGGGGATACTTACTGGGGTATTGGTCTGGAGGTTTACAGCGTGCAGCGCACAACGCGCCATCACAAGAACGTGTCAGGAAGTCATGGACGGTTAGTGATGACGGGAGAAGTGGGCAAGACTGGTCGTGTGACACTAACACACAACTCCACTTCTCCATCACTCCACTTCCTCCACTTCCCATGAGAGATGTGGGTTAGGATTAATCACTTGTATAAATAGGTTCTCCTCCCTATTTCCAAAAACAAGACAAGACAGAAAACCAAGTGTTGATACAATCGTATGTAAACACCAGAACTGATAGCTTACATCCTGCAAGCCAGTTCAGCTTTCTGATACAAGTCATAAAACAACCAACACCTCCACAATCTCAACACCTTCTTCGCTTACCTCCCTAAGATCAACCCCATCTCCTTCACTTTGTGACCGAAGCAAGTCTGGAACGACCATTTCTTGGTTTAGGTCGAGTTGTGGCTGAGATTGATTTCTCGAATCACAAGCACTCCGTGCAAAAGTGCATTTGTTTAGGGTTTAGATTCATTTCTCATCCACACACCCCAAATTACCAAAACCGGCAGAAATAGTTTTTACCCATGAACAATTGGCGACCACAGTGGGAGGTTAATCTCTCAGTTGGAAAATCGAATTCTCAATATTCATTCCAGCCTTCTCAATTTGGGGATAGATCTTGGTTTCGATTCAATCATTAACCTATTCATTTTCGGTTTTCATCTCACGGTGTATATTCGCCCGCTAGATTCTTCGGAAACCATAAATGATTCAGATGTCATGGGAAGTGTGTCTATAATGTTGGAGGATGTCCTGGCAAATCAAGTTGGTATCGCTAGAAGGCAGAGCGAAACCTTCCGCCTTTTGAATGATATAGCAGCTCAATTACAAGAAGGATCGGCAGGCATTTACCCAGACAATGCAAGAAATGCTGAATCCTTATCTAAAAGTCACGCCTTTACTAGTGGAGATGCAGAGAGAGCGCGTAGCCACATGGGACTCAAGAAAGACGAACAACATGGTCCAGCTGGCGACAGAGACTCGAGACAACTTCATAGAAGAAAAGACTCGTCTGGGATGCCACCACATCTGCCGGATAAATAAAAGGAGCCTGCAGCTTACGGAGACTTGCTGGAAGATTTGTATCTCAAGACTCTTGTCGAAGCTCAGAAGACTGCCCAGTCCACAACGACCTTTCATCCAAATGAATAAATGCTCGAGGAGGGAGAGATCAATCAAGGAACACGTGATTACAGAGGATGGGAGTGTTCAATTCATTCACCCAGCAGTGATATTACGACGCCTTCCGCATTCAGTCACCCAGTCAAACGATCCGCAGATATGATGAAACACACTAGCCTTCCAACTCCGTCTCCGAAGCGTGCTTCACATCAAAGCCACATTGAGACGTCACGACGTCCACTAGCGCAAGAACAGCTAGACTCAAGGTATCTGCACTTCCCTTTCTCAATGAAAAATATTTTGGAGATGCTGGAGGCGTGGGTACGAAACGGAGAGGTGGAGATACCTCCCGTATGGCGTCCACCGACCGATCAAGATATAATGGACCCGAGATAGTGTCATTATCACCGGTTCCTTCACCACCCTACCAGTGAATGCAACGACTTGAAGCGCATTGTTCAGAAGAAGCTTAATTCAGAAGAGTATCTTTCCCTCTCTGCAAATTAGTGCAGACGATTTCCTTAGAGAGGTTGCTCGGGAAGATTCAGTTTCGTGCAAATGAGGCTCCTAAGAGCAAGTAAGTTCTATCAAACAATTTTATGAGAAAGATAGTTTTAGAATTTGCTGGGGACTTGACATCCCACACCAGAGAAAGAGATTCAATGATCAAACATCATGTTTGTTTCCTTTTCACACGATATTTACAATTTCATGTGACATGTATAATCATTTGTAACCAAGATGCAAATTCTATTTAGAATAATCTCTTTCAGAAAATCAATTGTTCACAAAACTATCTCAAAAAGTAAACCAGTTCAAAATTAAACCACCTATTAGTTCAAAACCTGATCAAATTGTGAAAGGAAATCCTCGCAATCACTCAAAAGCAAATTCTGTTTCAGCTTCAACTCCTTAGACAACTTTTCAACCTCTTCTTCCTGGCGAGCAATACAGTCCGCGAAAGGAACCTCGTCTTGCAATTTCTGAAGCTCCTGTATCTCAGAGAACCCTTTGAAGAACCAAGGAGCGTTGAAGTCGTACTGCACAAACACATCTCGATGGAACTTCCAGCCTTCAATCATCTCCTCAGAAACGGTTCGACCAGTCGTGACGCTCATCCCATGGATAGAGAATAAAGCTTCCTGGACGCGGTTGACCAATGCAAGGTGATGCGTGTCGTAGGTGCAATCAAATTAATTCAATATTTCCACTCAATTAAAAATAATATAATGGAAGTCAAGTTCGTTCCCACGAGGAGCAAGAGATCTTAGTTGTAAAAGTTGTCACGAAAGGGGGTGTAAAAAGCAAAAGAAAATAAACAAAACAATTAAAAGGTAAAGTTGAAAGCAATAAGAGAGACAAGATCAAGGAATCCTTCTTCGTTACGAAACAATGATTAAAGTTATGTTCTTTTCTACTTGTTATTAGTCACAGATTATCACCAACCGTAGGATAGCAGGTCCGCTTAGCTAGCCCCAAAATCCTAATTTCACCGAGTAACAGTCCGCTTAGTTATCAGATTCTATTCAAAAGAACCACCTTGAGGTCCGCTTACAAGATGTAATTCCCAGAATGCATTAAGATTTATGAATTTAGGTTTAGTACTAGTAGTTAAACTCGGTTCGCTTGGTTCACTTTCTAGCGTTGTTTCTACACACAATTGCTCCACGGAATCCCTCCGCAAGGTCTCGTGTTTGCTACTTATGTAAAGAGTCAAGAAACGATTACTTATCGCCTAACTTTCACTAGCTTTAGATCAAATTAACAAATCAATTTAGTTGGCCACCTAAACAATCTATCAATCAATCATGAATGTCTTTAAGATCATTCCTATTAGTAAAAACAATCGATAATCATGTGAAAAACTTCAAGATAGAATTGAAACAAAAACTCAAATCATATGTTTAAAAACTAGGAATTCATCCTCAATCAATAAAATTAGCTACTCATGTTAAAAAGTTCACACAAAGAATAAGAAAAGAAAAGTGTTGTGTGTGTAGAGATGTGTGTAAAAGATATGTAGAAGTTGTAGAAAACTTCTCTATTTATAGGCTTCAACATTCTCCAAATCTTCCAAGGAATAGAATCCTTTTCCTTTTGCAATTCAATTTCCAATTTCAAGTCTTTCTCTTCTCTTCATCTTCTCTTTCCAAATTTGAGTCCAATTCTCCATCCAATTCCAAGCCCAAGTCTTCACACCCATGAGAGAAGTCCATAGAAAATTCTGGAAATTTTGGTTGCCGGAAAACTGGGATTGTGGCCGGAATTTGGCCGGAAAACGTCGCCGCCGGCCACCTGAAAATTTCTCCGTCGAGAGAATATTCGACGGAATATTCCGTCCGGTCCTCCGTTAGGACTAACGGTCAAACTGGTCAACCGTCAGTCAACTGTTAGTCAACAGGTCAAGGTCTAGGTCATGAGTCAGAACCGAAGTCAAGCATTCGAGTCCACTAATCTGGTGACTCTACTGAGTTACCATGGAATAAGCATTGCTCGCGGCGGTGTGTGTAGCACAATGATTGTGCTTGACCATGTTGGCTGATCTTCCCTGCACTTCAACTCCTGCATTAGTCACTGCAAGTCCATCTCAGAGCCACCACATGCTACATAACTATCAGCTGCAAAACACTTCTTCCTGCCCTGTCCTCATTTGAATTCAAAACAACACCAACCCATTTATCCCTGCAACTCATCACAGCTCCAACAAAAGCATCAAGGTCTTTTGAGACCAAAGACTTGCTCTTCTTGCAACTCCTTGTTAGTACCGACATCATAACATCAGCCTCATATCACCACCGAGACCTCACCGAGCCGCAAGAACCAGGCCCACTCACAAATTTGCAACTCAATGCCTGCAATATAAATCAACATCCACAAAGACTCCACTACCTCAAGCTCAACCTATCACCGCTATCAGCATCATAACCTGCAATTGCAAATTGAGCCATTGCTTGCTTCGCTCGCGCCAACACCCCGCAAGCACCTTACATATCCCATCTCCTCTCAGTATCATATTAGCTCCATCTTCTTGTAACTTTGTCAACCTAGTGCAAACACCACCATCATTCCATAGCTTCTATGTGCCTTCATCACAAAATCCACAGGTACTCGCAATCTCACATCCTCCGATTGCACACTTCATCTCGCCTTCACCGCACCGACCTAATGCCATCACCACACCCATTCAAACTCATAACACCTCCTTCGCTTCCTTGTCACCACCATGAGCATCGTATGTGTACGGCTCGGCCTACCGTATTCACGGCTACATCAAGCTCGATCTAAAACCTCCATCGGGCAGCCCGCAAATCAAGACAAACTCTCTCTTCCCCAAGTCGGTCCCGGCTCCAATTCGCCTTCCAAAACCAACACGAGACTCCATGTTAGTCCTTGCTTGCACCTTCTCACCACCAACAGTGGCATCAACTCGACCACAGACCCATTCTCAGCTCCAATCCGATATACCCATCTCTCAACAACATCGATTTCTTCTCCGTCTCTCCATAAATATCATCTTCAGCTCTTTATCTGGATCTCAACTCTGGTTTCTTAAGTCGAGCACAGCAAACCCTATTCAATTGAATCTCAAACCCAAATCAGAGAGCAACCCATTTTCCAATTTTCGAGACCTAGCTTCTTCAACAAAGAACTCAATCAACTCGTTACCTACCAAAGCATCAACATACATTCATTTCTCAGTAATTCAACAAAGATCATTTCGATTTCCTCTCTCGCCTCACAATAAATGGCATGAACCCATCGATGGCGTAATCATCTCTATCTTCTCGATCTCTCACAAACCCATTCGAACCCTAGCTTGAATTCATCAATCCCATAATTTACAAAATGATTGTACTGATGTCGACTGCCTCATCGCTAAAGCCACGACCCATCTCTTCTTCATCTCGATTCGAACCTAGTTAAGAACAACCACCATCTCAGAACTACAATTTGCATCGATCCGTTCTTTGATTTCCGATTTACTGAGTTACTCAACTGGCTTCCTCTCGGTTTAAGCTCTCGATTTCAAATGACCTCTCTCAATTTCTCAATTTCTAATGCAACTTACCTCTCGATTTCGCCTGTGAAAGAATGAATTGAATGAGAAACTCTCGAGATGTATGGTTAGGTTGTGAGAGGGTCCGATCCGGATCGGGGTAATGGGTAGGGCCACCCAACCGGGTGCTACCAAAGATACCCGTCTTTGGATAAGGGCTACCCGGTGTTAGTAACGCCACCGCTTAGTGATAAGGGTACCCCGAATGAGAGCCCCTTAACCACCTCTCGGCTCCAAATAGTCTTCGCCCGTGAAATGACCTTTTGCCCTTTTGGCTCGAATTGGGTGATTTCTTCTTTCCTCCGTGCGACTCCAAAGTAGCTATAAAACTCAAAACAAGCGTAAAATACATAATTTACAAGAAAAAAATAGCAAAGAAAGCATAAACTACTAGATAGTAAATACCGTGTATTCTACACCTATCACAAGGCGACTTTTGAGCTTCGTAGTGGTAGCAATGTGGCCGTGATTCTTCCATGTCACCGTGTATAACTCGAACCGAGCCGAAGACATGAATCCCCCAACCAACACATGACCCGCATAAGGGGAATCAAGGGAGGATTGAAGATAGCGCCAGGAACAACAGATTGCCTTACCATTACTTCATCAGGGGCCTTTCAGAAGAAGTCACCACGACTACTTTATCAGTTGGAACATGCTCAGGAAGATCTTTAAGGGGAGTCGCCTCATGATAGACGCATTTATGTGCCTATTTTAGTCTCAATTCTCTATAATGTTAGTATGATTTTGCGCTTATTTTGGTATTTTATGTCTTTGTAGGTGTTTTTGGAGAAATAAGCTATGAAAATTGGCTCGAAAAGTGGTATTTGCGCTCGTGGGAGAAAATTACTATTCAGGCCCCTCATTTGGATAAGGGGCACATCAATTACTAAGGGGCGACCACTTGCTATTCGCACCCCAACAGAGGATAGGGGGCGACCATCTTCCAATTTCAAATCTTAATTTCTATGGGAATAAAACCAATGGGCCACGTGATTTGCTGGAGATGATTTGGAGGAGATTCCGTCTCGATTTATTCGGTGATATTGATTGGTATTTACCTCGTTAATACAAAAAGGAAGGTAATCTTGTAAGATTCGAAATAATAGCTTGTTCATGTTTATCTCTGGCTTAACAGAGAGGAGAAAAGTTACGGATTTTTGGTTCTACATCTCGGAATATTAGAAGATATTTTGGAGAGCGTATATTCTGTGAGAGATATTAGAGACGTTGGATTTACCTTGACGCTGAAGTCGAGGTGAAAAAAAGGAAAGATTTCGTTTCCTTTTTACAAAACAGGGAAGTTAGCATATTTCGGGAAGGTACGTGAAGTTAAGGGAGGATATCTTCTCGAGATATTGTACGCTATCTTTGGAGAGTTTAGTAAGGTTTGGGCAACCCAGAGCCGCGTGAGAAGAAACAGGGAAGAAGAAAAAGGCCGAGACTTTGGGAGGAGGAAAAGAGAGATTCTCGTGATATTTTGCATCTGCTGGGTATAAAAGAAGTTGAGGGGACTCACAGAAAGAAAATCGGGAGTTTGGGGTGGTTGCTGTGAAGAAAGGAACGCTGCAGAGGAGAAGTAGCAGCAGCAGGTGAAGAAGAAGGAGAAGGGTTGCAGACGACACTACAGAAGTGTCATTCTCAAGAACCCTAATCTAAAGAACATTACAAGCAAAGAACAACATCAGATTCTCAACAAAAAAACTATCGTTCTTCCACACTTCTTATTCCTTTGTAATGTTGAACTGTAACGCCAATACACGTTAAGCATTGGCTGATAGTATAATTGCTTCAATAAAAACACCTTTTGAGCCATGATTTATTATTTTGAGTGTTTTTACCATGAGGAGCTAAACCCCCAACACTCGGGACAAGGAGAAGCCATTCTTCATGCATGTGGTAATTTTATTTATTTCTTTGTATGACTTTTTGCACTTGATTTAATTGTATTATGAGTTTTACTAATTAGTTGTGATTTCGTTTGATGACGTATACTTAGTTTTAGTACTTTTGATGCGTCATGCTTGTGATTTACAATTAATCTTTTAAAAATCTACCTTGGCAAAGATATAGAGTCAATATTTTATTATTGTTCAGCTATAATTGTCTAGGATAAATATACGAACCGCATGAATGAGTTTATGGTGGAATCCCAGTCTCGAAGACCTCACTCGACATTGTGAAAATCTTGTGAATATATTTTCTTTTTTAGAGTTTTCTTAAATCAAACCTTTACAAGCCCGAGTTGGACGAACTTTTACTACCAATTTCTACAACAATTTAAAAATCACACCAATTTTTGGCGCCACGGTCTGGGACTCTTGTATTTAGCTTAGTTTGCAATTGTTGTTTGTAAAGTAAAATTGCTTCTACCCAAACATTAAATTTGTAGGATGAATTTGTCGATAATCGATCCGTGACCTCGATCTTCGGCTTGAATTATGGAGAAAAGGGGGTACCGCAAAAACCCCTCCGATGCTAAAGTCAGGGGTGAATGGATTTTTCACAGAGTTTTTGGTATGGAAGATTTCTTACCTTTTTGGTTGTCAAACCATCCATTTATAGGTTATCAATTTAGCTTTGAGATGCAGAATTAATTGCAAAGAAATGATCCGCATGGCGCTGCACAACCGGCCTCTTGCATGCCTATTGTAGTAACTCGACACCGCATGCCTCACTGCCATAATTTTCCCGCATGACCGCATGGGTTGCATGGCTCGCATTCATCCCCCGTATGGCTCCTTAATATTCCCAAACTTCCATTATGGTTAAGGAGTTACAAAGGGGTGTGGATAACCAAAAGGTGTAAGAGAAGTGGGTGTAATCACCCAAGGGCCAAAGGAACTAAGCCGCGTCGTGCCACACACCGAATCGGGATTACGGATTTAAGTTGCACGATATACACTAAATATTTCACGCCGATTAATTGCCGATTAATCGCTCCGATCTTTCATTAATCGCCACTAATACGCCAGCATCACCAATTACCGCCGGGTTGGGCGGGGCGGATGTTAGTGACGCGGGCACGCCACGTCATATCATATGCTGACGCCACGCGTCTCACCACGCCGCCACTACCATCTCACCGGCCGACGCGACGGGCGACCACGCCACCGTTTGTCGGCGCGGCCACGCCATCATTTGATCGCTTTTGTCTGCAAGCCGACGGGCACCTGCCCCATCATCGCATGTTCTGACGTGGCACCCGTTTTGCTGACGTGGCACCTCTGATGACGTGTCAAGGGTGAAGTGGAACGCTTGTGTTGTGAAACTTTTTAGCCCATGGGCTTGTACATGGGGTGTTTGTTAGGCCTAGTTAGCCATACTTGGGTAAACAAGGAAGCACCTTAGGCCCAATGAACCCTCCTTTGCTAGTAGTAGGAGCCTCTCAGAGGCCTAGGTTAGCCCATTTATTTTGTAGAATATTAAGGGTACAAACATCGCCCCCTCTTAACCCATAACATGTTATGGGTTACAGTTCGGTTTCCCTCCGAATTTGCATTTTTGTGGAGTGTTACATAACCCGCCTCCGAATCATGTCGCTCGAGTGTTATGCAACCCGCCCCAGGATGTGTTGATTGCGCTGGGAGTGTTATATGTTCCGCCCCAAATGGTTGAGGTGACATATAACTCGCCTCCGGTATGTTTTGTGTCATGTCGCCAATGCTCGCGTAGGGTGCACCTCCATGCTTCGCACTTTGCTCGCGCATGGAATGAAAAAGTTGAGTTTTTCTGCCATCTTGAATTTTGCGCAGGGGGCCGATTAGCTTATTCAAGATGTGCGCAGAGTTTGGGATGTGTACATTTTCACGTGCTTCGGACAGATGAAAATGTTCGCCACATTTGTTGTTGCCCGTATGATGGGGATAAAATTGAGATAGGGTAAAAATGCTCGAACTGCACTCACCTCTATCTACGAGGTGTCGAGACGCGCACGATAAAAGAGACTTGAACGAATCATTTTGTTATTTAGGCTGATTGTGGACCCGATCATCCACAAAGCAGCTTATAATTAACACAAACAATATTGATAAAGTCCTGGAATACCAAAATGATGTTGAATTAAAATTTATAAATTGAAATAACAAGATAAATACATCTACTTTTCACCACAATGCCTCGTTAAAACCTTTGAGTGGAAAAACCAAAGGGACTAAACCATCAAAAAGGAAAAGAGTGCAAAGACAAAGCAGATTTGAATCTACTTCTAATGATAAAACTTTTCAAGTGGAACGAATTCCACAGCCTTCCATGGCTTCAATCCTCGGGGCCTCCGTCGAGATTCCTCAAGCAGTAGGATCCACGAGATGCCGGGTCTATCCACTATGTATGGGCCTTCCCAGTTCGCTCCCGAGCTTCCTGCAGGCCTGGTTCCATTGTGGGCCGCCGGGTTTCTTCAAGACATATTCCCTCGGTTTGAACGACTGCGGATTTCCCGACCTTGCGATCATATCCCGTGCCTTTTGATTGTCACTGGTATCGACCAACCTGCTGCAAGGTCAATTTCTCTTTGTTCTTCCAAAGAACTCTTTATCCAAAGCCAAGATATCGTTGTCGTTTTTTTCAGAGACTTGACAAAGACGAAGTCTTGGTAGTCTTGAGTTGTACCTCGGTGGGTATGACCGCCTCCGTCCCATATGCCAATGTAAATGGAGAAAATCCTAAGGGATCTTTTTTGGGTTGTTCGAGCAGGACCATAAGACTCCGTGGAATTCCTTCACCCATTTTCCCTTCGCCTTCTCCAGTAGTTTCTTGAGGTTGTCCATAATAACCTGCTGGTTGCTTACCGCCCGTTTGCTTTGAGCATAGTAAGGAGACGAGAAATTGTGGCGAATATTGCATCCCTTGCAAAAGTCTTTGATTACTCCCAATCAACCGCTTCCCATTGTCCGATATTATCGCGTCCGGGATACCGAACTCCGCAGATTTATATTCTCCCATATGAACTTTTCACATCATGTTCGGTGAGTGACGTACTGACGCAGGCTACTGCTTGACCCACTTGGTGAAATAATCGGTTGGTGCTAGTACGTAACTGACGCCCAGAGCTTTGGGGAGCTTACGACGATGTCCAATCCCCACATAGAGAACGGCTGTGGACTAAAATCGATGTAATTGCGGGCCTTTTTGGAATTGAGCGTATTCTTGGCATGGCACATTTACTTCGCGCATACTCTTAGCGTCTTTCGCATGTACGCGTAAATACCTCCCGGGTAAGTATTCTTGCGAGATCGCGCCTCCGTGAATGGCACAAATTCCCTCATGAGCCTGCGTATTATTTGTCCTTTTCCGGATGATAAGCATCGCAAGAATGGCTCCAAAGCTACGGGCCTATTATAAGTGCCCTTCGATCATTGAGTATCTCCATGAATTCTTTCACCTTTGCAGCCCAGTTTCTCATCTGGAGTTCGCCGTTGTCGTGCATCGATGAATGGTTGACCTTAATCAGAATAATGTTTTCAACATGACTCGCCTAATTATCTCACTGACCGGGATCCAACATCCATGTTGCCGCCGATGTTCTCGCATCCCCCGTGCCGATGTAGCCTTACCCTCTCGCCCC
Organism: Papaver armeniacum; assembly: GCA_023531295.1. Classification (NCBI taxonomy): domain Eukaryota; kingdom Viridiplantae; phylum Streptophyta; class Magnoliopsida; order Ranunculales; family Papaveraceae; genus Papaver; species Papaver armeniacum. Next base: position 114,070 of record JAJJWW010015565.1, read on the forward strand.
TACTAGCGTGTTCCGAGAGTCGAACAAATTGGCCGCCGAAGATGCTAGGTAACTTGGAAATCTACTACAACGAAACGGTGGAACTGGGTTTTCAAGGAAGAAAGATATGCCAAAGCGTGCATGCCTCGCTTTCCAACTGGTCTGGTCCCGTCAATGGAGAATTGGCCGAATTTATTTGCCACTCTCTCATATGATCCAAATACAATGCCATCTCTCTTCCTTGGCTCTGTAGGTCCCTTAAAACTGGTTAACCACTAGCATGATGGAATCAAAGGTGACTGATTTCGTTCTTTGCATCTAGTCGCTTTGACAAATTTTTAAACCGATTATTGCAGCTTCATATTCACCTTCATTATTTGATGTCGGAAACTAACGGGTTGCTCTCGATCCTCGAACCTTCGGGAGTAAGGATGACGCATCCAACTCCAAAGCACCACCAACATTTGATGACCCATCAGTAAATACATCCATAATGGTTCAGAGCATCAATCTCCACGCGGACTCTCCCAAGTCGACGTCGGGCCATCGGCTCGGTGGGTTTGAACAATTCCCTCTTCTTCTCCAAAGAACCTTAGTTTCTATATCGTCCACAGAAAATCGCTAGCAGCGGGCACGCAGGGCGTGTCCTTTTCTCAGTTCTGTTTCGTACTTGATCTCATACTTGCAGTAAATTTGACCATATGGCTAGACGAACGGAATCATCAAGACGTTCAGGGATTCTCTTCGCTGGTATTCAATATACTACGACCGCCTTCCTTGGAAATAAGGCTTTGAGGCGACGAGATGCGTGAAAAGTGCAAGCGCTATCTTTCAATTTTCTATACCGTGTTTCCGCCGGGCACAAGGATTTACCGCGAAGTAAACAGGGTTTCTCATATGGGTCTCAGAATAAACAAGACTGCACTCAGCCGTTCTCTGCCGCGATTATACTCCGACAAGGTTGTCCAGTCTTTGGACTCACCAAAAATGGGGAGTTGATAAATACGCTTGATGATCTCGGGAAAGCCTTTTCACACTCATCCGATTCAACCAAAATTCACCGCTTTTTTTAAAAACATCAAAAATGGCTTGAATCGATCCGACGATCGTGAAATGAAACGGTTTAAAGTCGCTAATCGCCCGCTAGTTTACGGACCTCCTTCTTCGTTCTCGGGGATGACATTTCTTTGATGGCCTCGATTTGCTCCGATTCGCCTCACATTCCTCCGTCATCAAGTATCCAAGGAACTTTCCGATGGCGGCCAATGAACATTTTCGGATTGAGCTTCACGATATTGCCTTAAGATATCAAACGCCTTTTCGCATCAAGAAAATGCGATTCCTTTTGCTCGGATTTCACTACCATATCATCGATATATACTTCCATCGACTTCCCAATTAGATCCTGAACATATGGTCCACCAAGCGTCGGGTAGGTTGCCCCGCGTTCTTTAGCCCGAACGGCATTAAAGATAACAAGAGACTCCTCGCCGATTCTGAACGCAGTATGCTCTGATCGTCCTCGAACAAAGGTATTTGGTTATAGCCATAAAACCCGCCCATAAATGTGATCCTCCCGTATCTGCTGTATCCACCAAATCTCTTATCCGTGGGTACGGATCACTCGGACATGTTTTATTCAAATCGTAAAATCGTCTGCATAACGAATTTTACCATTCTTTCTTCGAACGGGTACGACATTTGACAGCCAACGTGGATATTGCACTGGCTCTAATAAAGCCTGCCTAACAAGTTTTCGACTTCGTAAAGAACTCCATCCTTTTTGCTTTGTGCCATATTCCCGATTTTCTCATTTAACAGATGGAAATTCTCATCGATGTTTATCTGTGGCAGGCTACATTTGGATCTATCCCTTGGGTATCTCAAAAAGAAACTCCATGCGAAAAACATCTGCGTTTGCCATTCTTAGCAACGAACCGCATCGCGTTCGTAATGCAGCAACCGTCTGCCCTTTAACGTTGTTTGTGCTCCCTCATCTCCAATTTGGACCTCGATCAGTTCCTCAACCGTTGAAGTTCACGTCTCTCTCCCTATATGATTCTCGAGGGAGAGGATTATAATTGCTATTTACGCTCGACTCGCATGATGCGGTTTCCGCTAACTTCTCACTTCTTGACTCGTCCATAAGACTCCCGCGACACTTGTGGGCTACTATCCGTCGCCTCTCACTTTCTCCGACTCCTTCTTGGGTAATAAACTTCAAGCATTGATGATTAGATGATGTGATTGCACTGATCTCATGCAGCCAATCTCGAGCCTACAATCGCATTGAGGGTGCTCGCAATCAACAACAAGAAAGTGCCCAAGACGGGACTTTGCCGACCCAACGTTATAGGTATCTTCACTTTCCACCGCCTTTGTAATCTTCGCGGCTGAAACCGAGCATGGTGGATTTTCATCCTCCTCAATCAAGTCGTGTGGGAGATTCATAGAGGGAGTAAGCTCCTAAAAAACGGCTGCGCTCAAGGCTTCTGTATCAACTAGAATCGGTGTACATGAAACATGCGATCGGCGATTATACTTGATAGCATCATTGTGAGGAGCATATACACCTATCATGTACGCATCGAGAGAACTCGATCTTTGTGCATCAGTTCCAAGTTTGCTCCATTACGGCCCGACAAAATCGATATGATTTGTCAAGTACCATTCTTTCAAGCGCCCGAGCTTCCTCCTGGTTTTTCGATGTTGATGCCGATCTACGGTCATTGAATGGATCTGGCGTGGGCGATGTTAATCACGTAATGGGTGTATCACGTTGAGGTAGATGCCAAAAATGTCAGGACCTTTTCCAAAGTCCTTT
>JAJJWW010015566.1:0-28279 GCA_023531295.1 Papaver armeniacum
ATAAGAACGCACTTAATCCATCCATTTACAAAAAGATTCCTTCGAGATATTCTACGAAACAAAAAAAAACCTTATTTCGCATATTGTATGCATTTCAGGGATCCGAGATCGAAACCGCCGCGATTTGACTACTCTAAGTCGAACTTGATAAGAACGACGAATTCATCCATTTACGGGTAAGATTCCTTCGAGATATTCTACGAAACCTTATAAATACCCTATTTTCTCGCATATTGTGATGCGTACCGGATCCGAGATCGAAACCCGCCGCGAGTTGACTACTCTAAGTCAAACTTGGTAAGAATGACGAATCCATCCATTTACAGGTAAGATTTCTTCTGGGGATATTCTACTTAAACCTTAAACAAACCTTATTTCGATATTTTATGCGTACGAGGATCCGAGATCGAAATGGGCCGTGAGTTGACTACTCTAAGTCGGAAACTTGGTAAGAACGATTGAATTCATCCATTTACAGGTAAGATTCCTTCGAGATATTCTACGAAACCTTAAAAAACCCTTATTTCTGCATATTGTATGCAAACCAGGCTCTGAGATCGAAACTTGATAAGAACGACGAATCCATCCATTTACAGGTAAGATTCCTTCGAGATATTCTAATAAACCTTAAACAAACCCTATTTATGCATAAGTATGCATACCATGCTCCGAGATCGAAACCCGGCCGCGAGTTGACTACTCTAAGTCGTAAACTTGGTAAGAACGACTTCAATCCATCCATTTACAGTAAGATTTCTTCGAGATATTCTACGAAACTTTAAAATAAACCCTATTTCTGCATATTGTATGCGTACCAGGATCCGAGATCGAAACCTGGCCGCGAGTTGACTACAAATTCATCCATTTACATGTAAGATTCCTTCGAGATATTGTACGAAACCTTAAACAAACCTTATTTCGCATATTGTATGCGTACCAGATCCGAGATCGAAACCTCGCCGTGAGTTGACTACTCTAAGTCGAAACTTGGTAAGAACGACAAATTCATCCATTTCTGTAAGATTCCGAGATATTCTACTTAAACCTTAAAAACCTTATTTTCGCATATTGTATATTCCAAGATCGAAACTTAGCCGCGATTTGACTACTCAAGTCGAAACTTGATAAGAACGTATTTAATCCATCCATTTACGGTAAGATTCCCTTCCGAGATATTCTACGAAACCTTAAAAAAACCTTATTTATGTGATATTGTATGCGTATCAGATCCGAGATAAACTCCGGCCGCGAGCTGACTACTCTAAGGAAACTTGGTAAGAGAATCTATCCATTTATAAGAAATATATCGAATTGGATAAGAAATATATAAGTATGAACATCCCAGTTCGAAGATTACTAGAGTTAAAATGACCATATTACCCTTACTAGAAATAAAGGTAATAAATATTACGGAGATTGTGAAAATTACTAAACTATCCTTATTCAAATAAATAAAGTAAATATTGTGATAGTGAAAATGATATATTACCCTTCATGGAAATTTGTGCAATAAATATTATGGAGATTGTGAAAGGACCCGACTACCCTTATCGAAAAAAAAGTAAATACTACCGATTGTGAAAATGACCATATTACCCTTCTTGAAATTAATGCAATAAATATTATGAAGACTATGAAAATGACTGAGACCACGCTTATCGGAAAATAAGTAAACTAAATATTATAAATTGTTAAAATCACCATATTACCCTTAGGAAATAAAGGTAATAAATATTATGAGATCATGAAAATTACCAGTACCCTTATTTGAAGTTAGTAAAGTAAATATTACAAATAGTGAAAAATGTAGGTAATTATTTACAGAGAAGGCGTGTATGTGATTGTTTACAGAGAAGGCTTCGTCGGTTGTTTGAGGCTCAGTCACCGAGCATTATTTGAGCATTACAATATGTTTTACAACTCTTATGAAGGGTTGTCATAAAGTTAGTGTATTAAAGAACCACAAACTTGACAGAACATGTAATAGTGTAGGTATGGTTAGTGGTGTAGACTTCCATACAGGAGGTTGAGGATCAAATCCCCCCATCCTCATTTCTTCTAATGTTCTATATTTTTACTTCAACAACACTTATAAGTGTTGTTATACATTTTATTAATAAAAAAAGAAAAAACAAGCCAAAACTTGTGAACGGTAAGGATGGTTGATGAGCTAGACGTCCATGCAGTAAATTCATGTTCGAATCTCCCCTATAACCTCATTTTTTCCAACATTATATATTTTTACTTCAACAACACTTATAAGTGTTGTTGTAGGTTTCTATTTAAAAAAAAAAAAAAAAAAACCGAAACTTGTGAACTGAAAGGGTGGTTGATTAGCTAGACTTCCATGCAGTAGGTTCATGTTCGAATCTCACCTTTTTTTTTTTTCATTATCATATTTTTGTGTTCTTCAACAACACTTGTTAGAATTGTGATAGGTTAAGTTACTACATATATGAAACAGAGTTGTTATAGCTAAATGTCGTCACACAACTGCTTTGTTTTTAAGGAGTTGTCGTTTGTTTTCTTAGCAAGAACCCCTTGTTTCCTAAGGGTTGGCAGTGATGATATACCACAACCCTTTCTTTGAAATCGATTGTAAAACATAGGACTTTCTACAATACTTAACGAAGCGTTGTAAATCTTCAGTTGTAGATGTATATTTTTCCTGTAGTGATAGTCCATAAAAGTTAGGCTCGATGCAGATTAAAGCTCCAGGTAAACTATGCAGGCCATTTGAGTGTTTAGTATTTCCGACTTAAATGACTTGAATTTTGAAGCATATAATTGTACTGAAACTTATTGATAGTGTGTCTACGTACGTGTTGCGAGATCCACAAGTTTAATTTCATGGTTCCGTAAAAAGACGACGAGGAAGATGAGCAATTTGGAATTATATTTTCTATTTTTCCATAAGCTTTCTAATTTATAATTTGAGTGAATTTTATGAGCTGTGTTTTTTTGCATTTCTTTTAACTGCATATTGTGTACAAACTGAACAGAATATGTAAGATGCAGAACTTAGTCTGTAAAATGAATTAGTCTCGCACATGAGCACTGACTTCTGACCTTATCAGCGATATGTACGTTTAAAACTTACAGCTGCTAAAGTTAAACTGTAGTGTAGAGCCATCCATTATTGTAGTTGCCATAACCAAACAGGTTTGTTCAGGCATGTACCCGAATACAAAGAGAAAAGTCTGACAAATTTGTGACAGTGAAGATGCAGAGAATGAGAGAAAACTTGCAAGATGGACGCATTAGTTTGACATCTTCAATTTCTGATGGCAGTACGGTTCAAATCTTGACGACCAGTTTTGTTTCTTTGGTATTAATTTGTGAGGTTAAGGTTCTATTCATGGGGTTGGCCGACACCAACCTTAGAAAACACATGACGAAGTTCATAGGCCATAGAAGACTAAAGCCTAACTTCTTTGAACAAATACACTAATATATTAACTATACAGTAGTGCTACTTGCTTACTTATTTAAGCTTAAGCAACTATCAATTACCAGTATTTAGTTCCAAAAGCCTATGATGATCTTAATATGCAGAGTTCAAGGTACAGTTTATCCTCTTGAGTTAGAAAGAAAGTTCATATATACAAAGCCATATAAAGGTCCAGAAGTAAAATATAGTACTTAAAAAGAAACCAAACGAGAATGAACTAGGAGGAGAAAGGGAAGATGACGATAAATCTTAAAGAAAAATAAAAAAGAAACCTAATTGAGATCGTGTTTATTTCGTGGAGGAAATATAGGCGAATTTTTGTTTTTATTTTATTTTTAGAAAAAAAAAGAGAGAGAATTTTGGCTCGGCTAACTGAGCCACCAAAATATAGGTAGTTATGTCGCCACGTCATGAATATTATGGGCCGTCAGATTGTCTTCATCCAATGGATTAGGAGATTTGTCAAAAGGGTTTGTCAAACCCCTTTGTTAAAAGATCCCGAATTCGTTCTGAATTGACGGCTAAAGTAGGAGAATTGATCTTAGCCAATGACTTCTTCAGTTTTAACATTTTATACGATATGTTTTGCAATAGCAGTAGTAGTAATATTAGTAATATCTTTCTCAACTAAAATTGCACCTGGAATTGCTCTAATGGGACGAACATCAACACCAAGAACAAAACTACCTTGTGGAATATATTATTTCAACGTGTGATTAATAAATAGGATGCACTTACTATTCATTAACGGTAATACTTAATTTGCCCGATGACGGATCATCTGATAGTCAACACGTTTTTCCATTTTACAACTAAATTAGAGTTTTTTTCTTTTTTAGAAACACTAGAATTTAGGTACGATCTTAGATATCATGATATATTTTCTTCCCTTTTGTATGGAATTGAAATTAAAATGAATTTTATTTTGATTTTTTGGTATTTATATAACTTTCGATCAAACAAAAATACTCCCTCCGTTCCGATTTATTTGTCGTTGTAGAGTTTTTCACGGAGATTAAGAAATATCAGAGAGAGTAAAAATCTTTCCAATAATACCCATATTAATTCCCACTTAAAGAGTTAAATAGCCTAGTTTTGTGTTTCTTGATTCTAGGAAAGTTATCAATCCCGTAACAATTTACTTGGGATGTACTACCAAATATTCCAAGATTGAGTATATATATGAGAAAATGGGTCATTTGTCCAAAAAAATTTAAAACACGGTTCAAATGGACAAGTAAAAAAAAGTACGGGTGAAATAGCCAAAAAAAAATAACAAGGATGAAACTGGATTCATCCTGGCTTATACTTTAAAAAATAGCAAGGATGAAACTGGATGCATCCCGTAAAATAAAAAAGAAAAAAATTTGAAAATGGACAGATGAAACGGTTACATCCCCGCCTATTTTAAAAATTTTGTCCATTTAAATAGTATCTTTTTAATTTTTGGCTATTTAAACAGTATCAAAACCTAAGTGTCTTTTTCACCCAGGAATTGTTAATTTTGGTCTTTTGACCAATTTTGTGTATATATATCCTCTATGGGGTATATTTAAAAATTAAACTAATTTTTTGTGTTGATTACGATGAGTATTAATTCTCTGGTGTGATTCCAAAGCAAGGGTAAATTAGTGAGAATTAAGGAAAAATACTAAACACAAAAAAAAACCCTAAAAAAGCAAGTAAATTGGAACGGAGGGAGTATTTATATAATTGGGAATCTAGAGCAGCCAATAGGATTATTTTGTTTTGTGCACAAAATTGGACTACCATACTGCCTTTTCTTATAAATTTTCATTCCTTGCTCTCTACAAATGCTATCCCACACAACTTTGCGGGATGGCTTCCCGCAAAAGCGGCTTCTTTACCGTTTGATGATCAAATCAACGGTTAGATTTATATTCAAAAAAGGACCCATCACTTTCAGGAAAGGACCCACCACTTTCAGGGAAGGACCCACTACTTTTCCTAAAGGGTTCAAGGCTGTTAGATCTGGGTTTAACATGATCTAATGGTAAAGAAGCCGTTTTTGCGGGAAGCCATCCCGGAAAGTCGTGTGGGATAGCACTGCTCCCATTCTTTTATGGGAGTCCACAACTGCGTGCCTTAATTTTATCAGCAAGTTCTCATATCTAAAATAATTGACGTAAGGAATAAGTAATCCATATGATTCGCAAGGGCCGACTAGTCGATCTATAAATGGAATTACCTTTAGCCTCCCACCATCTGGAAATAATCGAACGGTCCAGCAAAACCTTATCTTGTCTTTCTTCTATACAATGGCAATCATGGAACCTTTTCATTGTCTTCTCCAATTACCCTTAAAAATGATTTTTTTTTTCCCTTTCCAATTTCTAATTTCCACATAAAAATCACGTACCACATAGAGGGAATTTGCCCACAACAGTCTCACCCTTAAAAAAATAAGGGAATATTATCTATATACCCCTACTAGGAGACCCTTTGCAAAAATACCCTTATGAACTTTACAAATACCCATAACCCTAATACATTACTAAAATACCCTCTTTTATATAGTGAATATACAAAACCACCACCACCACTATTCAAAAAAAAAATTAAAAAAAATTTCTAATGCCCACACCACTGTCCACCGCCAACCACCACCACTGTCCACCCCCTACCACCACCACCGACGACGACCACCACCACCAACCACCACCACCACCGACCACCACCACCGACCACCACCACCACCACCGACCACCACCACCGCCAACCACCACCACCGCCAACCACCACCACTGTCCACCACCACCACCAACCACCGCCGCCGCTAACGAACACCACCACTGTCCACTACCACCGCCGCCGCCAACAACCGACACCCACCGCCGCCGCCAACCATCACCGCCAGTCAAGAGTAATTTATGAAGATAGATCATCTCATAACAGGCACATGCCAACACGCATCGCTGGTAGCTTTTCTTACCGTGACGTGGCCCTAATGGCCGAGCATGCCATTGGCACATGCCAACATGCATCGCCGGGTAGCTTTTCTTACCGTGGACGTAGCCCTAATGGCCATGCGTGCCATTGACACATGCCAAACACGCACACTGGTAGCCTAACTTGCAAGCCGTGCAACCTAGGAAAACTTGGCCGAACGTGCCATTGACGCATGCCAAAACCCACGCTGGTAGCCTAACTTGCAAACCGTCCAACCTACCACCAAGGCATTCCGCACACGCCATTGGCACATGCCACCCACGCCACTAGCAGCTCTGGCATTGCCACTTACACTCAACGTAGAACCTACCACCAAGGCATTCCACACATGCCACACACGCCACTAGCAGCTCTGGCATTGCCACTTGCACTCAAGGTGCAACCCGCAATAAAGGCATTCCGCACATGCCATTGGCACATGCCCCACAGGCCACTAGCAGCGCCACTTGCACTCAAGGTGCAACCAACACTCGAGACATCAACACAAACTGGGGGATGCTTTCCATGGTCTTGGTTTGGTGGTCACAGCATGCAGCGTACACTACGCTCATATTAAGAAAGCGTGAATAGGAATAAAGAGGTCAAATAAATGAGGAAATAATGGTGAAAACGTTTTCACCCATAAACACCATGCGGTTACCACCTCCTCCCATTATTTCACCCTTTACTCTCTTCCTTCATGAGGCCAGGTACGTTTCAATCTCGACTTGTATAAATAGGTCTTACCTATTTCCACCGCACAACAAGTCTCGGTCGGGAAAAAAACACAACACTCTCGTAAAAGGCAACTTTGCAAGCTCTTCAAAAAAAGCTTTCATCTCTTGCAAGCCTCCGAAGCTTTCACTTTTCGATACAAGTCGAGACACTACTCTCTAGAATTATTCTGGTTTCAACACCTTTCTTTGCTTCCCTCCCCCAAATCAACCCTTCTCCTCCACTTTGTGACCGAAGCAAGTCCGGAACGGCCATTTCTTGGTTTAGGGCCGGGACTTGTACAGATTGATCTCGAATCTATAAAGTGCTCACGTGCAGCACATTTATTTAGGGTTTAAACCAGTTTCTCACTCACCTACCGAGTTTACCGAAATCGGCGGAAACGATTTTTACCCATAAACAATTGGCGACCACAGAGGGAGGATTGATCTTTTGGTTATAATATCAAATTCCAGTTTCCGTCCTCAAATTTCGTGCAAGCAAGGTCGGCCATCGAGGCCATCTCCACAAACATTGATCCCGCTCAAGGTCATGATAACTCGTCAATTTATGGAAGCAATATGACCAATGAAGAGGTCCTAAGATCGGTTAACCCGATGCGAGCTCAGAGATCCATGCCAAAAACATGGATCTAATGAAGGATGTGATTAACGGCATACTCGACTTCCTCATCAGCCTAACATCGGAGCTAAGTGGTTCATGTTCCCCAGAGATCAAGAGCGGGGGACTAACATCCCGAATGGGCATTCTCAAATTAATGGTTTCGTCACCGATTGGAAGCCCGGACTAGAGGTGACCATGTTGGTAGAAAACTTATGTGAATTGCTACACCTCTCCAAGGACCGGAATAAAAACATTCTCTCGCTATTAACCGAATAGCATCAACGCATCACTAGTTCTCGCACCCACGGGGACTCCAAGGATCCCCGGAAGATCCACCAACAATATTGTTTTCACTAATGACGACATGATGGTAGAAGACGGTCACAACGGGCCTTGCATGTTACGGCTTTCGTCGGGGAACATAGAGAAGTTTCAAGAGCGCTCATTGACACGGCACATCTTCCAATGTCATCACTCTCAAGACACTTAAAGCCGCCTGTGGTGCGACCTAACGAGATCGTACGATAACCCACTACGATGACAGATTTCAAGGCATACAAACTAGCACATACGGCTACATCAACTTGAGCCGGGAAGTAGGGCCAATTCAATCAAGCGTGAAGTTTGAAGTGATTAAAAAGAACCAGACTACCACATGATACCGGGAAGGCCGTGGTCTGACAATCTCAAAATCATTCCTTCAACATACCACCAATGCTGAAAACAAGATCAACGGGAAGTTGTCCGCATCCTCGTCCACTGTCCCCTATGCACCCAGCCATCGCGTAGAAGCACATGGGCCAAGGAGGGTTCAAAAGGCGTGACGACCAAGATTCACAGTCTTTTGCTACCAAAATGGACATCCCTCGAGATAGCGGCAAACCGGAGATACTCCGTAGAGGAGACCGCCCTCCCACCGTGTCCTCAGAAGGAAGACCCGCCAGTCTCCCACCACCAGGCGTAACTCCGTGCCCGCACCAAGCGAGAGTGCACCCTTACCAGCGGGACGAAGCAAAAGGGAAAACTCACACATTACCACCGATGTTAGCAATTAGCAGGGGAGACCATGACCCGGCCTCTCCGCCCCGAAAGAACGTTTTCACAATAACCGGGGGAGGAAGTTTCGGACGCCTCGAAGCCGCAAGACGGGACCGACTTAACCACATACGAACTCGAAACTGTCAATATAGGGAATGAGGAATTCGCGACCCATTCTGATTAGTTCGATTCTACATTCTGCAGAACGCTCAAAGCTAGTCGACCTACTCAAAGAATACCAAGACGTGTTCGCATGGACTTACGAAGAAATGCCTCGGCTTGATGAAAACTGGTCACCCACCATCCGCACGTGACACCCGGATCCAAACCAGCCAAGCAGCCTCCGAGCCAATTCAGACATGACGTAGAAGAACAAATCAAGGCGAGGTCCGTAAATTACTAGCCTGGTTTTGTCAAACCTATTCACCATCCCACTTGGTTTGCCAATATCGTTCCGTTAAAAAGAAGGATGGTCGGATCGGATGTTGTGTCGATTTCGTAGACCCGAACAAGTGCTGCCCTAAAGACGATTTCCCACTCCCTAACATCGACATGCCGGCGACGCTACCAAAGGGACATGGTATGTTCTCTTTCATGGATGTATATAGCGGCTACAACCAGATAAAGATGTATGAGCACGACGCAAGTAAGACCTTTCCGAACCCCTCTCGGAAACTTCTATTACACCGTAATGCCTTTCGGTCTCAAGAACGCCGGGCGCTATTTACCAACGCGCCATGACTACCATCTTCCACGATATGATGCACAAGCAAGTCGAAGATTAAGTAGACGATGTGGTGGTTAAATCGAAGACTCGAAGCGGATCATCCGAAACGCTACGACAAGTGTTCGAAAGATGCCGCGAATACAAGTTGAAAATGAATCCTTTGAAATGCGCCTTTGGTGTCTCTTAAAGGAAGTTATTAGGATTCTAAGTAACGGCCGCTACAGGGATAAAAGTTGACCCAAGAAAAACGCAAGATATCCTCACGATGCCACCACCACTTAACCGTAAAAGAGCTCCATAGTTTCATGGGCAAGGTAAACTACATTCTTCGCTTCATACCGGGCTGGCATGCCTTATTACGCGTTTACCCCTCTAAAAAAAAAAAAAGGAGCGAATTTCACATGGACTACGTCTCAACAAGAAGCATATCAGAAGATCCAGCAAATGCTGTCCTCCCCGACCATCTTGAAGCCTCCTATGCAAGGGAGACCACTATGTCTTTACACATCCTTTAGCGAAACGCCATTGGAGCCCTCTCGCTCAAGAAGACGACAAAGGAATTAAATATCCCATATACTACTTCGGGCCGAACGTTAAGAGACGCCGAACTCGAGATACCCCAAAGCGGAAAAGGCGTGTTTAGCATTAATTTATTCCATCAGCTTTAGGCACTACCTCCTCTCCAACAAGGTGGTGTTAATATCCAAATCGAGACTTCGTAAAATTTCTCCTCTCGAAACTCCGCCCCGATAGGGAGGCCGCTAAATGGCTCCTGCAGCTATCGAGTTCGACATAACGTGCGCTTCCCAAGGGCCATAAAAAGAACATGCGTGCACTGTTAGCAAGCATTCCTGTGAGAAAACACCGCGGAATTATGAGAAGATCTCGGGAGACCTTCCGAGATATCTTCTTAGTTAAAGAAAAAGCATGGTCTTTGTTCGACGACGGCTCTTCCACCCCAAAGACTAATACCGGGAGGAGCGGGTGTGGCACTAGTATCTCCCGCCGGAGAAGTCTTCGCACTCTTTCAAGCTAGACTTTCCATGCACCAATAACTCAGTGAATACGAAGCCTTCCTCATAGGACTACACTAGCTAAACAAGTCGGGCCACGCGTTTGGAGATAAGAGGAGATTCCAAATTACTCATCAACTGTAAACTGGATTTACGCATTGAAAGAACTCGACGCCGACACCATCTGTTTGAAGCACAAAAGCTACTAAATTATTTCGCCGATGCAACCATCACACACGTCGGCCGTAGCAGTAACAAGCATGCTGACTGCCTATCTATACTAGCATCAAAGCTACAGTTCGAAGGATCCGAGGAAACCCTGACAGTAAAACGGCGAACCATAGATTCTACATGGCTTTCACAACCTAAGAAAGCCTAAGACGATGACTGGAGAACTCCTATCATTCAAGAACTCAACAACTCACTTTTCCAAGGGAAGGTCAACCTCAAGACTTTGAGGAATTTCTTTATGCTTCAAAATGTTCTGTATCATCAAAACCCAGACAGCTCTTTGTCAAAGTGTCTCGGAAAAAAAGGAAGCACAACAACAACTTGAACATTTCCATGCCGAAGTCTGTGGAATAACATCAGTAGTAACCCTCTACCGTCGTTTACAACGACTTGGATACTATTGGCCGGAGATGGAAGCCCAATCCCGATTACTCCAAAAGGCGTGTCCCAATTGCCAGGCGCCCATATCGCGAAGTCCTCAACATCAGTCACACCGGGGACTGGCGGGAGCCGTACATCGTCTTCCTTCGCGACGACATTCTCCCTACTGACAAAAAAAACGTGTCCAAGCTAAAACAAAAGTCCAAAAGATTCGTGTTCCATGATGGGGTTTTGTATCGCAAGAGTTTCGGAGGAAGTCTCTTTGCGGTGTTTGGGCGGATGAAATCCCAAAGTTATGTTAAGAGAAATGCACGAAGGCGAACACCAAGGGAAACAGAATGTTCCTGCAGATACACGAGAGGTACTACTGGCCGACCATGGAAGACAACGCGGCTACTTTCGTTCGAAATGCCGAGAATGCAGATTCACTAAACCTCATCCACGCGCCTCCAACATCCCTACACTTGATAAGTAGCCTCGTGGCCCTTTTATACTGGGACTCGACATCATTGGGAAAATCAACCCGCCATCCTCAAAAAGCATGATTACATAATAACCGCGACCGAGTACTTTACCAAGTGGGTTGAAGCTGTCCCACTGAAAGGAACTACCGAGCCACAATCGCGGCGTTCGTCAAGGAACACATCATCTCGCCGTTTTGGCGTACCTAAACACATCATCACCGATAACGGCACGCCTTTGCTAACAAGCAAGTACAGAACTACTTGAGAGGTACGGCATTAAACAAGTCTTTCTACCATCTACTATCCCTGTGGAAATGGGCAAGCCGAAAGTACCAACAAGACTCGATCCGAATCCTCGGCTAAACAAGACATGACAATCCCAGACTCCCAGCACGAGCAATTGCCAATGGCTCTTCCGGGCGTATGAGCATCTCCTAGAAGCTCCATCGGCATGTCTCCCTACTCCCTCGTCTACGGCATGACGTGATCCTCCCGGCGAAATCAATATTCCGTCCGCTGCATCGTCGCAGCAGTGGACCTCAGTGGAATGAAGCCAAACACTCAATGCCGAGAATCGCGGGAACTAGATACTATGGACTCCGAAGATCCGGGAGGAGGAACATGCACAAGCATATATAAACAGGATTTGCATGCGTACAACATCCATGTAAAATCCAGGGTTTTTAAGGAAGGAGATCTCGGTGCTAAAAACCGCCAAACACATCCAAGAAGATGCATCGGCACCGAAGTTTTCTCCCAAATGGGAAGGGCCGTACATAATCACTAAAGCGTATGACAGTGGTTACTACAAGATTATCAAAGAAGATGGGGGAAATCTAGAGGCAGTCATCAACGGAAAGTGCCTTAAGGCATACTACGCCAAATCACATCCCTGCAACATGCTACATCAAAATATGAACGTCCAGACAACCTCTCTACTTTTACTTTTCGTTCTTGCCAATTATCAAATTTCAATACAATCCAACAGATTAATGGAATTTCTTTATTTCTTCAAAAAAAAAAAAAAGAGGAGCCTTCAAACCTCGTGATACAAGTCAGAAAAGCCCATCTAGTAAATTATAATCCCTACAAAATATCATCTTCAATCGACCATGATATCTTTCAGTCCTACTCTTTAAGTCTCGAGTTAACTCTTCAATCCTCTGAGACTCCAAGGACAAAGCTTTCTTCTCCTCCAAAGATGGCTTTTGTGGCGTGAATCACACCAAAGAAGAATACCAAACGTCGACTTTCACAATATGGAGACGATGCCGCAACCATCTGATATTAAACTCCAAGGATTCACAGGTGGACACCATGTTCTCCCACATATGAATGGTGACTCTCCAAAGAAAGACGGATGGAAATATTCTCCATCTCAAAGCAATCATTTGCAAAAGACAGTTCACTACGTAAACCAAGGCGGATTTAACAAAGACTTCACTACGCTCCCGGTAGCGATATGGCCGTATGTCTTCCATATCCTCGTATAAAGGACCACGAATTCTTTCCGCACTGTGAAACCGCCAACGTTCCGATAATTGGAGGAGAGACACCTCATACGAGTCCCAAAGGACAAACCCGCATAGGGGTATTCATGACAAGAGAGCCCTAAATCGGCGTTCTCCAAGTCTCCAGCAGTGATCAACAAGGTTGGATTTGAAGGAAGGGGACAACTAGGTCATCCTCGTCGATAACAAGAACGCATGCTTCAACGGGATATCTCTCGCACAAAAGGGAAATTTTCCATTCATCAAACAAGCGGTAAAGCGTACGTCAGTCCACCAAAGAAGAAGAAAACATACCGGTATTATTTTCTTAACCCGAATAACCCTTGTTGGGATGCTCCTGCAAGAGTCAGACCTCGCGCCTTCACCTGGAGAATCTGGCTTGTTAGAAGATGATTCGCCTCTGTGCGACATGACAAAGAGAGAAACTCAAACAAGAATAACCTTTTCTCAAACAAGGGGGACGATACAATTGCGTTGGGTATGAATACGGAACCTTAAAAAGGAAAGGAAGCAATGAGGGACATAACGCTTCCAGATTTTAGCATGGATAATGCCCTGATTGAAGCTGCGCGTAAAGGAAGGCAAAAATAAGGAAACTTTGCTATCTGTAGAAACACCTACTCCCTCCTTGTTTACACCGGCCCCACCAATTGCGCCAACTTCCCAATGACCACCCAAGTCATGCCAGCTAGCACGCTCAGCTTCCCTACCTTGCGTCGGTCCCGCCAGCTAGCACGATCAGCTTCCCCACCTTGCGCCGGTCCCGCCAGCTAGCACGCTCAGTTTCCCAACTCGCGTCAACTTCTCAATACCGCCCAGCTTCCTGTCTCTCAAAGATGTTGACTTCCCAATTGTACCAGCCTCCCGATTTGTGTAAAGCTACTAGATGCAAGGATTTCAAGTCCTATCTATAAAAAGGTCAGACAAGCCTCCTCAATTATCTTTACGATTTACAGCTGATAGTCTGTCACCATCTTATGCTTACCTCGCAACAAAGCCCCTGTTCCGAACTAAGAATGGGACTTAATGTTGATGGTGGTTTTTAGACAAAGGGTAAAATCGTAAAACCCCGAATAACCTAATATCACCGGCGACACATTTATTAAAACATTCAATGCATGTAGTCAGTAATTAATAGGGGTATTTTTTCAAATTAGGATTACAACGAATAAAATCCTAATTCCCCTCCGTGCCAATGGCAAATCATGCCACCACACCTAGCCCAAGCTATCCGCGCCATGCCAAACGCACTCTGCCTTGGCCCTAGATATGCTAGTCACACCAAACGCGCCAAAAGCATGCCAACCATGCTAGCCACACCTCTGTGCCAATGGCAAATCATGCCAGCCACACCTAGCCCAAGCTAGCCGCGCCATGCAAACGCACTCGCTTTGGCCCTAGCTATGCTAGTCACACCAAACGCGCCAAAGCATTCCAACCATGCTAGCCGCACCTTCGTGCAAATTGCAAATCATGCCAGCCACACCTAACCCAAGCTAGCCGCGCCGTGCCGAACGCACTCTGCCTTGGCCCTAGCAACGCTGGTCGCACCACGCCAAGCCAAACACCCTTACCTTGGCCCTAGCCGCGCCATACCAAAGTCGTGGCCCTAATGGCCGACCATGCAATTGGCACATGCCAACACGCATCGTTGGTAGCTTTTCTTACCAAGCCGTGGCCCTAATGGCCGAGCATGCCATTGGCACATGCCAACACGCTCGCTGATAGCTTTTCTTACCAAAGTCGTGGCCCAAATGGCCGAGCATGCAATTGGCACATGCCAACACGCTCGCTGGTAGCTTTCCTTACCAAGCCGTGGCCCTAATGACCAAGCATGCCATTGGCACATGCCAACACGTATTGCTGATAGCTTTTCTTACTGTGTCGTGGCCCTAATGGCCGAGCATGCCATTGGCACATGCCAACACGCATCGCCGGTAGCTTTCTTACTGTGTCGTGGCCCTAATGGCCGAGCATGCCATTGGCACATGCCAACACGCCGCCGGTAGCTTTTCTTACTTACCAAGCCATGGCGCTAATAGCCAAGCATGCCATTGGCACATGCCAACACGCATCGCTGGTAGCTTTTCTTACCAGGCCGTGACCCTAATGGCCGAGCATACCATTGGCACATGCCGACACGCATCCCCGGTAGCTTTTCTTACCAGGTCGTAACCCTAATGGCCGAGCATGCCATTGGCACATGCCAACACGCTCGCTGGTAGCTTTTCTTACCAGGACGTAGCCCTAATGACCATGTGTGTCATTGACACATGCCAAACACGCACGCTGGTAGCCTAACTTGCAAGCCGTGCAACCTAGGCCAACTTGGCCGAACGTGCCATTGACGCATGCCAAAACCCACGCTGGTAGCCTAACTTGCAAACCGTGCAACCTACCACCAAGGCATTCCGCACACGCCATTGGCACATGCCACAGACGTCACTAGCAGCTACGCATTGCCACTTACACTAATGTACAACCTACCACCAAGGCATTCCACACATGCCATTGGCACATGCCACACACGCCACTAGCAGCTCTGGCATTGCCACTTGCACTCAAGGTGCAACCCGCAACAAAGGCATTCCGCACATGCCATTGGCACATGCCCCACGCGCCACTAGCAGCGCCACTTGCACTCAAGGTGCAACCAACACTCGAGACATCAACACAAACGGGGGATGCTTTCCAGGTGGTCTTGGTTTGGCGATCACAAAGATGCATCATACACTATGCTCACATTAAGAAAGCGTGAATAGGAATAAAGCGGTCAAATAAATGAGGAAATAATGGTGAAAACGTTTTCACCCATAAACACCATGCGGTTACCACCTCCTCCCATTATTTCACCCTTTACTCTCTTCCTTCATGAGGCCAGGTACGTTTCAATCTCGACTTGTATAAATAGGTCTTACCTATTTCACCGTACAACAAGTCTCGGCCAGAGAAAACACAACACTCTTTAAAAGGAAACTTTGCAAGCTCTTCAAAAAGCTTTCATCTCTTGCAAGCTTCAAGCTTTCACTTTCCGATACAAGTCGAGACACTACTCTCCTAGAATTATTCTCGGTCTCAACACCTTTCTTTGCTTCCTCCCCAAATCAACCCTTCTCCTCCACTTTGTGACCGAAGCAAGTCTGGAACGACCATTTCTTGGTTTAGGCCGGACTTTTACAGATTGATCTCTCGAATCTATAAAGTGCTCACCCGTGTCACACATGTCCAATAAGTCAAACTTGCGGATTTGGAAAACTCAACCGTGTCCGGATCAATCATCCGTGAATTTGACATCCGCGGATCAACGGGTGTAGGGGTGTGCAATGGACGGATGGTTGCGGATTAGGGTTCACCCGCAACCAATCCGTCAAAGGCGGATTTGGAAAATCAAACCGTGTCCGGTCCAATCACTCGCGGATTTCACATCCGCGGATCGCCGGCCGGACACGGTTGCGGCTGCGTATTAACTGCGGATTTACTAAGGGAAAAAGAAAAAAAGTAAAACAAATAAAAATACTAAGTTCAAACAAGAAATCTTAACACAAAAGATAGTACGGTAACACAAAAGAGTATTGTGTTTTTTTAACTAAACAAAAAGGTACTAATTCTTGCAACAATGGAAGGTAAACTATCAAATGCAACAAGTCCTGCCAAGCCAATGTAAATTCTGCTTCCAAAAAGAGTCCTTGGATTTGAATACTAGTTCATTCAATCCATAATTGATATCTCCGAATTTCTTTCAAAATTTCTTCCGCATCGTCAGAAATGAGAAGGAATGTTTGCAATTAGATAACATTGAACTGTGATCATATAACAAGTACTAATTGTACTAATATACTACTGCAATCTAAAGAGAGTACGCCATGATTCAAAATAAAGTTGGGAATGCACATAACAAATTAACATTAGAACTTTGCTCCTTGCAAGTTAGCCTACTATTAGAGGATCCAGTTAAACATCCTCGGTTGGTTAGGTTCAAGAACAAACACACCAGCTGTAGAACTTGACATTATTCTGAATCATATGAGAGGTCACATTCAGATGCTCGGTATGTTGAAACAAGTATGGTCATATCTATTTCATACTTGCAAGTGGACAGAAATGTAGATCATTTGAAAATTGTGCTTAGACCCATGACCCTAAAAATCACCACAAGCATGTACTCATTATTCACACAGGATAGACCTGTAATCCAATAGCATGTAAAATGAAACTATAATTGGTTAAGCCACTGAACATTTAGGAATATATCTTAACCTAATATAAGAAAGCAACAAACATTCCCATAACACAGTACATAGTATCTTTCTAAGGAGAAGGAAATCCAATGATGGAGGTGGCATATAGACAAGAATAAAGAAACTAAGCGAAAGATACAAAAACAAAGAAATCAAGGTTTGAGAATTACCTAAATCAATTTTTTCAATCCCTTCTAGCATCTCTTCGAAATTGATTGGTTTGTCTTTCACCAATCTTCAAGACTGCATCAGTGCTTGCACTGCTTTTGGCAAAGATGGAACTTCGATACTCATTAAGACCATGACCACCGTGGAGAAAGCTGATTCAGAAGCTACTGTTGATACTTGCATAGCCAGCACGTCTCGAGCTATCCTGGACAAGATCTTATACTTGGAAGAGTTAACCTTCCACCAATTCAAAATATCAAATTGTGCATTAAAATCCTCTATTTTCTCTGACAAATACATATCCGGCTCTGTTTTGCCCTCTACTGTTTCTTGATGTTTTTCAGACTCAACAAATATGTTGATAGGATTCCGTGGTTCTTGTGAAAGAGAAGTATCAGATTGTATTTCAGCTGTAGGTCTTGAAACCATATCATCCCCTTTATATAATAGTGCATACTCATCAAACATATTTGTTAAAACAAGTTTAATTGACTTCATCATACCATGGAAATCTTGGTCAACTGTAACATGATTGTCTTTCAGCAACTCTCTCAAAGAAAATCTAAGATAGGCTTCCTTGCGTCGTGGGTCAAGCAACGCAGCAATGTATAGCATTTTATTGATTTTATCCACTGCCCAATACTTGTCATATTTCAGAACCGTCTAATCATCCATGTCAGCCAATAACATATTGTCATGTTTAACCCATTCTTGCAATATGTCATTAATAGAAATTACTTTATCGAGGAATAAATTAGATATAACATAGGTTGATCCAGAAAATTTCAATGTAGCCTCATAGAATCTTTTTAACAATCTAACAAATGAACGAGCTATTTCCCAATCAGAAGCAATAGGCTATACCTTAGGAATTGTTGGTGCTGCTGGTACTGTTTTTTTACCTCTGGTTGGTGCTCGAGGGGGATTAAGAAATTTATCCGCATGCATTCTCGATTCTTCAAACCGGTAGAATGCCTCCTCATATTTTTTTAGCAGCAGCAGACAACATATGGTAAGTCGAATTCCATCTAGTCTCACAATCCAATCTAGGAAATTTGGTAATGTCAATCTTCCGTTGTTCACAATATTCTCAAAAAAAAATTCAATCTTTCTCTTGATCCTCTAATAAACTTAACTTACACTCGTATCCTAGAAATAGATTCATTATACAAATCCATACCATCTTTAACGACTAAGGCAAGGATATGTGCTGCACATCTAAGATGCATGTGCTCTCCTCCCAAAATTGATGCCTTCCAACCCACAACTCTCTTGGACAAATAAGCAACCGTTTCATTGTTAGAATTAGTATTATCAACAGTCATAGTGAATACCCTTTCAATCCCCCACCGTAAAAAGACAAGATGCAACTGTTTTACCCAATTCCGTGCCGGTATGATCTAGTGAATCGACGTAAATTCAATATCTTCTTCGTAACACCAAATTCTTATCAATATAATACCCTGTCAACACCATGTAGCTCATATTTGTAACTGAACTCCACGTATCAGTGGTGAGACTGAACCGTCTTCTATACTTTTTAAATCCATCCTTCAACTGTGGTATTCACTCAAATACATCTTCATGCTAGTCTCTAGCTAAAGATAACGAGAAGGAACTTCAAACCTAGGTTCTAGTTGATGAAAAAATTCTTGGAAGCCTTCCCGTTGTGCATCTTGGTCAAAAGAGTGAGTAACAACAGAATGAGTCTCACCATCATCACTTACTTGAAAGGTCAATTGTTGCTGTCCAGGTGGAGTGAATTGTGGACACTTTCTTTTTTTTATATCGTTGTTCATGTTTGTTGTTCCACAAGTGTTGGAACCCCCTGAAGCATCTTTACCCCATGAGAACCTCTTCTTACAATGCTTGCACTCAACTTTAGGTGGCATAAGATCAAGACGCTTAGAAAAATATTGCCAGCAATATGATTGCTTCTTACCAGAAGATTTAGTAGACTTTGAAACTTCAACCTGAGGTGGTATAGCTGTCACTATAGGTGTATCTATGCTCTCGACGGTTGTCGGGGTAGCTATACCAATACTCTCATCAGGAATAGAAGATTCCTCAAGACTTGAATCCATCTACAAAAAAATGAACACATTAGCATAAATGTTTTCTTTCTACATACACTAGTGACTAGCAGTACACATAACACATGGGATAATCTGTTGTTGAAGGTTAGGTCGAATCAAGAAAACATTATTGAAACAACAACTTAAGCTGCCAAACTGTTCCTAATTAGATAGATAAATGAATCTTTTCTTCTTGCTTCTAGTGGAATGTGTTGTTGCAATTCTTTCATTTGTCTTTCATTTAAACAATCTTTACAGAAATTGAACACCCAACCCCGTAAATCAATATACGAAGGACTTGACTAATAACCAATGCACACACACCAAACCTAAATTAAACAATGCACAAAAGCACAAGATAAAATCGAAAAGACCCCAAGAGAAAATTATATGATAAGAAGATCAGTTGGTGACCGATCTTTAATACTCTTTCTAAACAATGATTTTTTCTCATAGATTTCAACAAAGAATTTGGTGATGTTTTTGTTGTTGGTTCACTTTGAGATCCCATTTTTCGATTAAATCGCCTTTTTAGTTTTTACTACACCCACAAACTTTCTTTAGAAGATCCAAAGTAATCCAAACATGTGACAAGTTTACCATCTCTTAGAACCGCTAAGATGCTATTATTCTACCATGATTTAACATTAAGAAGCAATTATGTTAACGATCTTTTCAAACAACTTAGATATGTGAACATAAAGATACAAGAGAATCAGAAAACGGAGAGTTTACGATTAGGGTTTACCTTATTAGACTTAAATCATAGAAGAATCTAACCAATTCATTGAGAAAAGAATAAAAAATGTAAGAAGAAAAACCTAATTGATTTCAGCATGACTTAAGAAGAAAAACCTTACTGATTTCTTGATATTTCTCGGTTTGAGTAACGGGTGAAATTGATGAAGGAGAAGATGAATCAACTCTCGCATGGGAAATCTTGGAAAATCCTACTTCAGTTATCGTTTCAAGAGGAAACATGGAAGAGAGACATGAGGGTTCATCGATTTAGGTTTGAATTTCTCCAGGATAAAGAAGTTTATATATAAACCCAAACTTCCAATATTATCCTTAGTAATTTTATTAAATACCCTTACTACCCTACGGTCAAGTGGTTTAATCCGCTGGATTTACAAAAAACCAACCGCAAACAAACCGCTAAACCTTTGCGGATTTGAAAACTCAACGAGTGTCCGGCCCACAGACTATTGCGGATTAGTCTTCACCCGCAATTTTGCGGGCGGTTACGGGTGAAAACCACGGTTTCGGTTTTTCTGCACACCCAGATGCGGATTAACCGCGGATTTAGTCAACAAAAAAAATAAACAACACAAAATTCGATGTCATAAACAAAGCAGAATACTGAGATAGAGAAACAAATGGTAAAACACAAAAGAGAGGGTAAGAACTAGCGCAAGAGAGTTAACTACCTGTTCCATTCTATGAAGATATGTTAGATGAACTTGGAAAGTTGGTGAGAAGCTCATTTGCTTCAGAGATCATGCCCAATAAGTTTCAATGCAAATCCCGAATTTTTACAACAACTCTAGTAGAGAATAATATTCCCAAGTTTCAGCTTGTAGCGATGTTGGTGTTCTTAGTGGATTTGCGACAGTTTGAAATACCCCTTCAATACCTAAATTCCTTGGTACTTTAATACTTCTATTAATATTCCTTATTGCGCTAGCCGCGCCATACCAAAGCCTTGGACCTAATGGCCGAGCATGCAATTGGCACATGCCAACACGCATCGCTGGTAGCTTTTCTTACGGTGTCGTGGCCTCTAATGGCCGAAAGCATGCCATTGGCACATGCCAACACGCTCGCTGGTAGCTTTTCTTACCAAAGTCGTGGTCCTAATGGCCGAGCATGCAATTGGCACATGCAAACACGCTCACTGGTAGCTTTCCTTACCAAAGCGTGGCCCTAATGACCAAGCATGCCATTGGCACATGCCAACACGCGTCGCTAGTAGCTTTTCTTACCAGGCCCTGGCCCTAATGGCCGAGCATGCCATTGTCACATGCCAACACGCATCGCTGGTAGCTTTCTTACCAGGTCGTGGCCCTAATAGCCGAGCATGCCATTGGCACATGCCAACACGCATCGCTGGTAGCTTTCTTACCAGGTCGTGGCCCTAATAGCCGAGTATGCCATTGGCACATGCCAACACGCTCGCTGGTAGCTTTTCTTACCAAGCCATGGCCCTAATGGCCAAGCATGCCATTGGCACATGCCAACACGCATCGCTGGTAGCTTTTCTTACCAAGTCGTGGCCCTAATGGCCGAGCCTACCATTGGCACATGCCGACACGCATCCCGGTAGCTTTTCTACTGTGTCGTAGTTCTAATGGCCGAGCATGCCATTGGGACATGCCAACACGCATCGCTGGTAGCTTTTCTTACCAGGACGTGGCCCTAATGGCCGAGCATGCCATTGGAACATGCTAACATGCATCGCTGATAGCTTTTCTTACCATGACATAGCCCTAATGACCATGTGTGCCATTGACATATGCCAAACACGCACGCTGGTAGCCTAACTTGCAAGCCGTGCAACCTAGGCCAACTTGGCCGAACGTGCCATTGACGCATGCCAAAACCCACGGTGGTAGCCTAACTTGCAAACCGTGCAACCTACCACCAAGGCATTCCGCACACGCCATTGGCACATTCCACACACGCCACTAGCAGCTCTGGCATTGCCACTTACACTCAACGTACAACCTACCACCAAGGCATTCTGCACATGCCATTGGCACATGCCATTGGCACATGCCACACACGCCACTAGCAGCCTCTGGCATTGCCACTTTCACTCAAGGTACAACCCGCAACAAAGGCATTCGCACATGCCATTGGCACATGCCCCACGCGCCACTAGCAGCGCCACTTGCACTCAAGGTGGAACCAACACTGAGACATTAACACAAGGCCGGGGATGCTTTCCGTGGTCTTGGTTTAAGGTCACAGATGCGAGATACACTACACTCATATTAATAAAGCGTGAATAGGAATAAAGCGGTCAAATAAATGAGAAAATAATGGTGAAAACGTTTTCACCCATAAACACCATGCGGTTACCACCTCCTCCCATTATTTCACCCTTTACTCTCTTCCTTCATGAGGCCAGTGGTACGTTTCAATCTCGACTTGTATAAATAGGTCTTACCTATTTCCACCGAGACAACAAGTCTCTGGTCAGAGAAAAACACAACACTCTTAAAAGGCAACTTTGCAAACTCTTCAAAAAGATTTCATCTCTTGCAAGCTTCAAGCTTTCACTTTCCGATACAATTCGAGACACTACCTCCTGCACTATTCTGGTCTCAACACCTTTCTTTGCTTCCTCCCCAAATCAACCCTTCTCCTCCACTTTGTGACCGAAGTAAGGCTGGAAACGACCATTTCTTGGTTTAGGCCGGACTGCATGCATTTATCTCTCGAATCTATAAAGTGCTCATGTGCAAAGACATTTGTTTAGGGTTTAAACCAGTTTCTCACTCACCTACCGAATTTACCGAAATCGGCGGAAATAAATTTTACCCATAAACAGCAGCACGAGCACATATGGGGATTTATGAACTGTAATCCATATTGATTTACTGTTTGGGGATTTGAGTATTCACCGCTGGGATACTGGGTAGTTTTCGTGACTTTGTAATTTAAAATGGTTAGAGTTTATGGAGCATTGAATACCGTGTATATATATATATATATATATATATATATATATATATGTATGCAATTACCATATTGTATCGTAAAAACATTCCTTAGATCATGAAAGGTGCATCGCAAAGAAAACGCCACAGGCGTCGAAACTTATTTACACAATGATTCAAGTCCAAAGTGCATCACATTTGGTGTTTGTGTCAAGGTGATACTATGTCCCTTTGTTTCGAAATCTTTAAGCGTTTTGAATCTTTATTTTAGTTAATTAGGTAGCTACTGTCTGGCTTATTAAATGCCCATTTTTGCTTCGATAATAAATTTTATTCCCACTGTTTCTGTATACAGTTGTTTATGGGTAAAAATCGTTTCCGCCGATTTTGGTAAATTCGGTAGGTGAGTGAGAAACTGGTTTAAACCCTAAACAAATGTGCTGCACGTGAGCACTTTCTAGATTCGAGAGATCAATCTGTACAAGTCCGGCCTAAACCAAGAAATGATCGTTCCAGACTTGCTTCGGTCACAAAGTGGAGGAGAAGGCTTGATTTGGGGAGGGAAGCAAAGAAAGGTGTTGAGACCAGAATAATTCTAGGAGAGTAGTGTCTCGACTTGTATCACAACATGAAAGCTTAGGAAGCTTGCAAGAGATGAAAGCTTTTTGGAGAGCTTGCAAAGTTGCCTTTTCTGAGAGTGTTGTATTTTTCTCCTGACCGAGACTTGTTGTCTGGTGGAAATAGGTAAGACCTATTTATACAAGTCGGGATTGAAACGCACTGCCTCATGAAGGAAGAGAGTAAAGGGTGAAATAATGGGAGGAGGTGATAACCGCATGGTGTTTATGGGTGAAAACGTTTTCACCATTATTTCCTCATTTATTTAACCGCTTTATTCCTATTCACGCTTTCTTAATGTGAGCGTAGTGTACGTTGCATGTCATGGACCGCCAAACCAAGACCCTGGAAAGCATCCGCCAGTTTGTGTTGATGTCTCGAGTGTTGGTTTCACCTTCAGTGCAAGTGGCGCTGCTAGTGGCGCGTGTCGCATGTGCCAATCGCATGTACGGAATGCCTTTGTTATGGGTTGCACCTTGAGTGCAAGTGGCAATGTCAGAGCTGCTAGTGGCGTGTGTGGCATGTGCCAACGGCATGTGCGAAATGCCATGGTGGTAGGTTGTACGTTGAGTGTTAGTGGCAATGCCAGAGCTGCTAGTGGCGTGTTTGGCATGTGCCAATGGCGTGTGAAAGGGAATGCCTTGGTGGTAGGTTGCACGGTTTGCAAAGTTAGGCTACCAAAGATGGGTTTTGGCATGTGTCATTGGCACGCATGGCCATTAAGGCTACGTCCTGGTAAGAAAAGCTACCAGCGATGCATGTTGGCATGTGCCAATGGCATGCTCGGCCATTAGGGACACGGCCTGGTAAGAAAAGCTACCAGCGATACGTGTTGGCATGTGCCAATGGCATGCGTGGCCAATTTGGGTCACGTCCTGGTAGGAAAAGCTACCAGCGAGCGTGTTTTCATGTGCCAATGGCATGCGTGTCGAATTTGGGTCACGGCCTGGTAAGAAAAGCTACCAGCGATGCGTGTTGGCATGTTCCAATGGCATGCGTGGCCAATTTGGGTCACGCACTGCAGGAAAAGCTACCGGCGAGCGTGTTGGCATGTACCAATGGCATGTGTGTCCAATTTGGTCATGGCCGGGGTGAGAAAAGCTACCAGCCGAGCGTGTTGGCATGTGCCAATGGCATGCTCAGCCATTAGGACACGCCCGGGGTGAGAAAAGCTACCAATGGACCGTGTTGGCATGTGCCAATGGCATGCTCGGCCATTAGGGCCACGCCCGGTGAGAAAAGCTACTGTGAGAGCGTGTTGGCATGTGCAAATGGTATGCTCGGCCATTAGGGCCACGCTCTGGTGAGAAAAGCTACCAGCGAGCGTGTTGGCATGTGCTAATGGCATGCGTGGCCAATTTGGCCTAGGTTGCACGGTTTGCAAGCCTAGGTGCGTGCGCTACTTTGGCATGGCGCGACTAGGGCCAAGGTAAGGGTGTTTGGCTTGCGTGGCATGACCAGCGTAGCTAGGGCCAAGGCAGAGTGTGTTTGGCATGGCGCGACTAGCTTGGGCAAGGTGTGGCTGGCATGATTTGCCATTGGCACGGAGGTGCTGGATATCATGGTTGGCATGCTTTGCGCGTTTGGTGTGGCTGGCATGATTTGCCATTGGCACAGAGAGGTGCGGCTAGCCCGGGCTAGGTGTGGTCGGCATGATTTTCCATTGGCACGGAGGTGCGGCTAGCATGGTTGGCATGCTTTGGCGCGTTTGTGTGACTAGCATAGCTAGGGCCAAGGCAGAGCGTTTGGAATGGCGCGTCTAGCTTGGGATATGTGTGGTGGCATGATTTGCCATTGGCACGGAGGGGAATTAGGGTTTCGTTCGTTGTAACCCTAATTTGAAAAAATACCCCTTATTAATTACTGACTACATGCATTAAATGTTCTAATAAATGTGTCATCGGTGACATTAGGTTATTTGGGGTTTTACGATTTTACCCTTTGTTTAAAATCCACCATCAACATTAAGTCCACTGCTTAGCTCGGAACAGGAGCTTTGTTGCGAGGTAAGCATAACATGGTGACAAACTATCAACAACAAATCGTAAAGAGAATCAAGAGGCTTGTTCGACCTTTTTATAAATAGATTTGGAATCCTTGCCTCGGCGCTTTATAACGGGAGGCCGGCATAATTGGGAAGTCAGCGTCATTGAGAGGTAGGAAGTCAAGAAAAGATTGAGAAGTTGACACGAGTTGGGAACCGAGCGTGTATTCAAGTGGACCGGGCGCAAAATGGGAAGTCGATCGTCTTGGGCCGGGCGCAACTTGGCGGTGTTGGGAAGTTGGGCGCAATTGGTGGGACCGGTGCAACTTGGGCGACGTTGGGAAGTTGGGCGCAATTGGTGGACCGGTGCTACTTGGGAAACGTTGGGAAGTTGGGCGCCCTTCAGGCCTGTTCTCTTATATGCACGATTTTTGGCATAGGAAATCCTTCCCTATTTCAGATCTCCACGCCCTATATATAAAATCCCTTTCTCTCATCTTCTTCTTTCATCTTTTCATACTAGCGCGAGTCATAAAGAAAAACCGGTTTCCATGTATGTCTTCCAAGACTTCTCTTGTTTCCTTTTCATGTAGGTGCAAACCCTAAAAGTAGGCGTTTTTATAATCCCTTGCAATGATATTTCTTGGCGTGTTTTTGTAGAAAATATTGTATATATGCACCCAACGGAAATATCGTATATATGATTCAACCCGTAGAAAAATGCTCCATATATAATTTTGAACCCGAAGAAGGATACCATAGACGCATTCGAGCCCGTAGAAAATACTGCGTATATAGTATTGAACCCGAAGAAGGATACCGCAGACGCACTTGAGCTCGTATAAAATATCGCGTATATAATTTTTTTGAACCTCGAAGAAGATATTGTGTGTGCATTTTCGAATCCGTAGAGAATACCGTATATGTGCTTCATATGACTTCAACCCATAGGAAATATTGCATATATGAATTTTGACTTGAAGAAAATATCACATGGGCAGTTTTAAACCCGTAGAAAAATGCTCCATGTATAATTTTGAACCCGAAGAAGGATACCATAGACGCATTCGAGTTCGTAGCAAAATATCGCGTATATAATTTTGAACCTCAAGAAAATACTGCGTGTGCGTTTTGAACCCGTAGAGAATACACCTCTCTTTTTTTTTTTTTTTTTTTTTTTTAGGTTTTCCTTTTGTTGGATGCGGTTATGTGTCGTGGAGATAATTTCATCTTTCTCCGTGTGCAGAGATATCTCGTTACTAAGTTGTTATGAAGAAATCCGGCAAGATGTTACTCCGAACAAAATTTTGCCTCATCGAAGGATGTTCATAGTTCCAAACCAAACACGGATGATGAATTCTTTGCTAGACCCCTCGCACCGCTCGGAAGAATCACCCAGGTTTCGTGCCAATTTTGTTAACCGGGTGGTGAAGATGAAAAGAATACACGTTCGGCTCCGCCTGAGAACACCATATGGTTCTGTTGTCTTCATAAAGGGGTATATTCTTCTTCCAACATTGATTTCGAGGATGTGTCAAAGCCCATTGCGTTCTTTTGATAGATGGGTTGAGTTCATGGTGAGTAGGAGCACATAAATACCAACTTGACTCAAGCGCAGATTATTGATGTCACGTCGGAGCTTCAAGAAATATCCAGATTAGGAAGGATATCCGGGCTTGGTTGCTTTCATCTCCGTGATGGTGTTCTGATACCCATACGATCATATGTAGATGGGGTGAAATAACTTTCTCCTTGGAGAGTGTGGCTCTCTTGTGAATCTTCCTAAGAATCGGAATCTTAATATTCGATTGTTTGAAGGTGAGGAGAAGATGCGGGAAGACCTTGTCACTATGTTGGGAGATTACGCTCAAAAGACTCCACTGCGAATTCGAAGGATTCTGTCCGGAAAGATGATGAAAGGTGCTTTTACAGCTGGTGGATATCTCAATGGTTTTTGACGAGCCGGAACCTAAATAAAAGCAAAGTTGATCTTCATGTTGCAGCATTTTGGCTCTCGGTTGTCTAGAGACATTTTTGATGATGGTTCGCAAGAAGGAAATAAGAATTTAGAGCTGCTAGTGATTGCCGTGAAGTTAGCAAAAGGTGAAGTTCTTCCCATTGGCAAGCTATTCCTTGGTTCCCCTCGTATGTGCATCCGGATCACCTAGTTGCAAACATGAAGTTTCAATGGTTTCATGAAAGTGGATTCATATGTGCACGTTGCTTTTCCGCAAGCCCTGGCTATGGGAGCACTTTGAGAAGTATGCCCGAAACCGTTGCCTTCGATTCCCGCGAGTTGGGACGCTCCCGAATTCTTCGATGGGTGAAAAAGCGCCCAAGAGTTGGCATGAGCTTGGTTGATCTTCTCGATAAGTCGCATGAAATCGTTTTTTGCCCATGGGAGCCGGTCCATAGGTCTGACTCAAAT
>JAJJWW010015567.1:0-23001 GCA_023531295.1 Papaver armeniacum
TAATGTCTCATATCTTAATACTTTCAAGCCAACCCATACGAAGTTGACTCTAGTACATAATCAAGCGTAATTTTTAAATGAGTTTTGGTTCACTAAAATATGACAACCAAACTTGAAATACCAACGCTTGTGGGTTCAACCTGAGCTATGCTCTAACACGTTGCATTGGCGATGATCTATATCTAGCTAACAAGTTCCCCAAGGATGCAAAATTTTATCGAGTACATAATTATACTAAGTATAACAATGCTTCTATTGTACTTAGATATGGGAATTTCATCCCCAACACATCTTCGCCATCTTCCTTTAGACGAAATGGTCATTTCCTTACATTTAAACCCCGACTAATCAGTGAGAGTGACATGATGCATGTCTTTATTAAATTTCCCGACAACTTAAGACATATATGCAAACCGGTGGAATAATATACCACAAGCTCAAGCATTCTAGTCGAGCTTTCCTCATATTTTTAATCTCAAATTCGATTTCAAATAGCTTTTAAGGTTTCTTATTACATCAAGAGTACCCATCGTGTCTCACCATCTACATAGATAACTACAATTCCAAATCAGAACTTTCGTATGAATGCGCAATGAAAATAACTTACTTGTCTATCCCCTCTAAATAAAATAGTCACTTAGACTGGGTATACCACATCCGCCCGATTGTTTCAATCTATAAGTGAGGGTTGTATCTAACCGTGAAACACACTATGTGGTTTAGAATCACTTTATTTGGGAAACAAAAGGCTATCGAGTACTTTTGGTAAATATCTCCGCTATCTCCTGGATTCTTTCATGAGATACGTAAATAACCACATACATATGCCGCATTGCAAGTCCTTTTGAATTTACTAAGCTAACTAAGTAGCTGGAACGCTATAACGTCTCATTACAAGAGAACAATTTCTGTGGCTTTCCTCGAGAAACCTCACTCCACAAGGCGAGTCTTTATACTTTAAGACTAGTTTCTTCTCATTATGTTTTGTGAAAAATTAATCATGTATGTCCAATAGGATTTACACCTTGGTTGGTTAGCACTCAGTTATACCAAATACCTATATATTTGTCAAAGAACCAAGTTCTAACTGGATTGTATAGGCCAAATATGCTATTCGTTGACATTAAGCAACAAGTAGCATGTGTTCGATGTCATCTTGCTCTATTTTTATAAGCAAGTATATATGAAATTAATCATCGATATGATCGCATGATCTTTCCATCGACTTGTGCACATTCTCATAATCCACTTGGGATGTCATTATTCTCTGGAATCATTAAACTTGCAGTCATCCTCTAGTTTGACTATGAACATATTCGAGACAATCTTATGAGATGATTTCGATGATATAAATTAGGTTGTGACTTACTCATCTACTTCCTTTCTAGGTGAGCATTGATCGAACCCGTGGTCTTTCCATTTTCCTTTATGGAGCCACTGGCCTCAACCACACTTCCACCAAGTGTAGTTGCAACACCTTAGTCTATGGTGTATATCCCTTATCGAGGATCTACAACCTCAACAGTAAAGCCTATAAAATTGTATGTGCGATCTCATCACTTTAGCGACATCACACACATTCTGGAAAATCGATTATTCTTTGTCACCACATTTACATTTTGTGGAGTACAAGAATCAATATGAGACAAGTGGGAACACACCACGACAATTCACAATGTCGTTTCCTAAAATAATTTTTGTTATCTCCTCTAACCACTTTAAAGATTGTCTCTATTAAAATGACAACCCGCAAATCTAGAGGTAAGAGATCTCCTCGAAAGGTTTTAAAATGCGGATAATTGGTGGGAATAAATATCCAACATAACTCACTTAATCATTTTCAAGTGACCCATCGTGACGCCGTGGACTCATAATGGCACATATATAGTGTAAGAAATGCGCAGAATACGAATGTCGGACTATATCCGGTTCCCAACTAGTACTGCGAGAGAAGGTTGACTAACATTGGGTTCTAAAACGAATTTAAGTAAAGATGCGCGTAATATTGCGTATCCCCAAACGATAAAGGTAGGTTGGTACGCATAACCTATTCCTTAGACACCATTTGTAACCTTTAATGGTAGCCTCTGCAAAACCATTGGGCATAAGATGCTTTCTATATTGATCGATTAAACATGTAATATTTATCAAATCCTTTTGATGTAAATTCTCTATCATTAACAAGGGTGGTGAGCCTATGCACTTTGCATTGTGTAATATGTTAGAGTTTTATAAAATTAAAGCATTGTTTGTTGTGAGCAATAAGCGATTCAATACGTCGTATCATACACGAGCCATAGATCACTTGAATAGTCCGTATTCGCATGGATATATGTTCACTAACAACACTTTATTTCTTTGAAGAATGAGTTATTTACCATTTGCATCTAAGTAAAATAGGATGGTCTCAATCATGTTTTACTAAAGAAAGACTTTGTAAGATGAGTGACGTGCTTTCTTACTCTAAGCATAATGGGGAGAGGCGGTGCAAATCTAGTAACTTTAGAAATCACTTTGAATGTGATAGATGTCGTAACTTTGCATTATATTAGTTCATTGTTTTGTACACTCAAATGAAGTGATGCCCGTGTTAGTACTTTCAAACGGAACATCGTGTCAACCAATGTGCCTTATGGTTATGTCAAAGTCTTTATGAATCAATCCCAATCAATTCATTGTTGGGGTTAATATGGATTCACGCAGGAACACCCTTCCATATTCCTTCCATAATTTATAGATGCAATCAACTCCATTCTCATTGTAATTTTCAAAAAGGGTAGGTAATAGTTCACTTGGGAATACCCTTTGCACTTGACAAGGTGTGATTAGCCTTTGGTACATACAAAGCTTATGCGACTTTTACTCTTTGTTCCATCTTGGCAAAAAACTTTTGAGTAGTGCTTCGCTCGATGATCCAATCATCGTAGTTACATTATAAGGAATTAGTTCCACAACTAGTGTATATTCCTTAAACTAGTGGAAGAAAAATAACTATGATTAGACTTTTGGGTCTTGAGAGTTTTAATAAGTAGTGTGGCCTTATTACGTAACAAAAGTGGGATTCAACTCAAGTAATTTAGAGTGAATATATATTACGTTTCACCCAATATATCTCAAGTTCTTTAAAGAATTTATGTCTCGTGTTTTCATTCCATAAGTACAAACATTGGATCTAGTTTAACTGAATAAGATAGTCAATTGGCTAGGAAAAGTTCTTGTTTCCATTAAAGTTGATGTAAAAATTGGTTACTACTATGATGCACACATTACATTGTATATACCAACACCTATGACCAGGTTCATTTCCAATTCATTCATTTATGATGGGAGCTAGAATTATATTTTAGTTGATCCCATGTTCGGTTGATACTTTTGTGTTGGTGTTATTACTACCGAAGACAAAAGTACACCTTGTCACATGATACATATGTACCTTTTCACATGCTTTATATGAGTTCGAGAGCATCTAATCCTCATTACTTCGGGGTTCTTTCCATTTTTAATTTTTGCAACATTTAGCTTAATTTGAGATTTTTTTCTCAACGTGCCAAGAGAATCTCACTACACATGTCAACCACTTACTTTAGGTTGAATATATTACTAAAGATAGTTCTGTTGTCATACTTCAACATATCTTTGGATCGTTAGTATCATGGACGAAGTAGAGAAATGGAAATTTTCCTGGACTCATGTCATCTTTTGTGAGTTCTTCCACAAAAATTGATTGGAATACATGTGATTTTATTTGAACGTATCTTTTGAAACTACTAGCTGATTAATAGTCGAGCAAGTGAATTACATTCCACGGAACATTCAAATTTTGAGAAGAAAATACCAAATACACAATAATGGTGGTCAAGTACTTCTAAACCCCAAATAAATATATTTGAATCGAGTTGCTACAACCAATTGAACAAAAGACACCATTCAACTATAACCGATATATCATATTCAAGAGAACAAAATAACATTAAGACCTAAATTTTTAATGATCAAGATCAACACTTATAATTTAAATTAACTTGTTTATGGACTTATCCTAAAAAATGAGAACTATGCATGTTTTAAAACAAACATAAACAAGCCCAACAAGTATTTAATGTAAAAAAATAAATAAATCCGCATTACATTAGTTACATACCTCTTATATTGGTTCCCGCTCTCTATACACGAGGCCTAACGATTTTGATCGCATGATAACCCAAGAATGAGCAGACCCACCCATGAACGGGTCGGAGCAGACGGTAGATCGGAATAGACCCACCGGGTTGGGTGAGTGAACCGGGTTGTGATGGGTCGGACAGATCCTTTATCCTCCATCTTGTTTTCTCCTTCGTTTTCAATGCGCTTCTCGTTCGGTTGCCCACATGATTCCAGCTAACACGTGCACACAAATCCATCATAATAATACTCCCTCCATTTACGGAAAAGTGTTATTATACTATACTATAAAAGTGTTATTATAATATAACAAGTGTTATATTGGGTACTTTTCGTAAACGGAGGAGCATTATTATACTATACTATAAAAAAAAATCCAATTGAATTACTATACCATCAATATGGCTTGTATGAACAGAATTATCGCATACATCAAATCAATTTTACACCATGATTCTTTCAACATCCCAGATTTGTATGGATATAAAGCCACAATTATATTCGTATGGATATAAATTCACAATTACATTGAGGTTTGCATTGGGAAAAGAAAGGAAAAAAATTAAAATAAATACGAGAATGCAAATCCAACTTAGGCGATTTGATTCAACTAATGTGTAAATCATCCATGTAGATCTAGAAGAAGAAAAAAAAAACCATCCAATCTAATCCCTTTCTCATGTATAGCTTCGTGCATGATAACGTATTGCGGTAGAATATTGGCTGAAGAGAAAGAGGCGGAGAAAAGAGAGATTTTATTTTTTTTTTTGGTAACAAAAAGAGAGATTGTATTGATAAGAGAGTTCTATGGTTATATGGGTACAATATACTTTATATACATGGAAGAAACCAAAAGACTTGGTTTTTGGATGCATATCCATGGGCATGGGCCCGTAATTATCATAACTCATATGTATCCTATTTTTCGTGTGATATAATTGTGAAACAAACTAGAATATACCATTTCTAAAAATTCGTGCCTTGGAATTTAAATTTTTTTATCTCGTTGAAAAGATTTTAAAGAGATCTGCACAATGAGTACAAACAACAATATCAAATTTAGAGTTTTTACGAAAAATTGGAGGTGTTTATCCTTTTAGGCACAATTTTCCAAAATCGAATGCAAAGCCATTATGCAAACCACGAAAGGATGCATAACACATTATGCAGCCATATTTTGGTTTATGCATCAACTAATTTTGTTCCTAACTAATAAAACGATGTGCTCTCTCCGTTTCATGAAAAGTGATACTTTCACTTTAGGCACAATTTTCGGAAAATTGAATGCATAAAAAACCACCACTAAGGATGCATAACACATTATGCATTCATATTTTGTTTATGCATCAACTAATTTTCCGTTCGGAAAAGTGATACTTTCGCTCGGTTCGGGAAAAGTGATACTTTCACTTGAATTTTGTGTCACTTTCACCCTGTTTAAAGAAAGTGATACTTATATTTTTTTTCCCCTTCAATTTGGCCTATTTTTGGGCAAATGAATCAAAATATTTCTTTTTCGAAATGGAGGTAATATATGCTAAAAATATCATTCAAAAAAAGAAAAGATGCATAATGTAATTATGGAGCCACCACAAAGGATGCATAACAATTTATACAATCGTATTTTGGTTCATGCATCAATCAATTTGTTATGCAACCTATAAAACGATGTATATGCTTCAAAATTAACATTCCATGAGAAAAAAGATGTATAACGCGTTAAGAAATCAGTGATTTGCGTTTTATTCGGTTGGCTATTCCCACTGTGACAATAGTGTTCTAGTTATCAATATAAATAAATATACTATAATTGATATTTTTAAAATAATTTGACACATAAATGAAAAGTTACATTAAACTAGTGAATATTAATACTTAATTAACTTTCATTTAAAAATAATTAGGTCATTAATTATAGAATTAAACTAATTAATACTAGTACTAGTATACTATAATCACGATAATAATTAGGTGCATTAAGTGTATGGATTTTACTAAACCAATTAATTTGGTTACTATAATCCACAATAATTAATTAGGCGCATTAAGTGTATGGATTTTATTATACCATGTAGAGAGGAAGCTAATCACCAAGTGGTCTGGTGGTTGGCATGCTCCCTCCATTACAGAGGTAGGAGTTGAACCATGTAATTATTTGAAATCCACTCCAATTTAAGGAGTTTGGATGTAGTATAGGAACCACTAGAAGAAGAAGAAGAAGAAGAAGAAGAAGAAAAAAAAAAATCCATAGACATTGGTGGATTGATAATGTCTTTGTTCAATGCTAAGTTTTTTTACTTTATGTATAAAACTTGGCATTCTTAATTTGAATAATTTTTGAAAAGAAAACCACTCTTATGAAAAAGGTTTTATTTTCAAATTAGATTCAACATGGACAATAAATAATAACCAACAAACCAAAATATAAATCAGTTGGTTAGGAAGTTTGACTTTGATATTTTATACGTTCATACTAAATATTTAAGTTGCCTCTTCCACTACCTCCATCTTTTCTTGTTAGTTGTCAATAACATGTAACTAGCTAAGAAATTTTAGATATTTCAAATCAAAGTTAAATAAATAAACAATATTTTGTATTGAAATCTTCTATTTGGTTTCATGTATAAATATCATCACATACCTTCATTCAAACTCACCCTTCATAAAACAAAACAAACAAACAAAAGAAAAAAACTCATTTTTTCCTTATCTATATTACCCATTTCTAACAATCTTTTCAAAGAGAATGAAGATATCTGCAATTTTCACGGTTTTAATGATACTAGGTTTATTTGCATCTTCATCGTATAGCTCAAAATGCCCCAACTGAAACACATTGGTACAAAGACCCTCCGTTGTTTATCGATTATCTTAGAGGAGAGATCGGTTTGTGGAGGCTTAATGAACCCCGCGGTGATCCTATTTGTGTCAAATAACGGTGTAGTGGGTGACTTCACAAGCTTAGGAACCGTCCCGGATTATCTATCTTTGGTTGATCATTCTTTTCAATGGAAGAAGAGCGATTTCCTTACTTCGTGTGCGGATTTCATATACAAATATGATTGTCTAGTAAACTTTATGGTGAGCTTCTTCCCA
The DNA here is from genome assembly GCA_023531295.1 of Papaver armeniacum. Classification (NCBI taxonomy): domain Eukaryota; kingdom Viridiplantae; phylum Streptophyta; class Magnoliopsida; order Ranunculales; family Papaveraceae; genus Papaver; species Papaver armeniacum. Next base: position 7,258 of record JAJJWW010015567.1, read on the forward strand.
TAACTTTTCCTCGTGATAGATTTAACAATTACCTACCTCAAATGAGCAAACCGGTAAGGTTTTGGGCGCGTGAGGTACTAAACATGCCTAGCTATGGTTTATATGTTCCTTCAATTCCATACTTTAGTGGGGTTACTTATGTGGCGGGGGCCTGCTCTTGTTCAACCTAGTCCCAAAGAAACACGCTTAGTGCGGGGTGTTTTAGTGTGAAGATGAACGTGCCACTCTCGAAAGATAAAATCAAAAGGAGAAGAAAGATAAGAAAATTTGTATCGATCTTCTCGGAAAGCGAGAAAAAATTGGCCTGTTAAACTAATTTTGAGTTTGTATAAGCTCTTCATGTGTTGCTTTGGGTTTGTGTGTTTTCTTTATTTTAGTTTTTATGTATGGTGGTCAAGTAATTCGTCTTTGTTCGGTTAGTACGAAATAATGTATACTGATATTGATGATCAATTATGTTACAAGGGTTTGTGGATCAATATTTCATCAATACTTTAATGTCGTTTCAACTCCCAAGCGTCTACTCAATGCAAACCACCGATATTATTTACGTGACAAAGACCAAAATTGTGAACTAGTAACTCTTTGATGAACACATTTTGTGTATTGATTTATCTCGATTCTATATATTGTTAGTGCTCAATTGTTGTACTTATTATGGTTTTTATGTCTTTGTATGTATTTTCGGAGAAATAAGCTTTTGTGGAGAAAGTCGTTTCGAAAATTGTTATTTGGGCTCGCGAGAGAAAATTACTACGTGCACCCGTAGGACGTGTTAAAGGCATCCTGGAAGTACGTTGAAACACCCCAGAAAAATCACTAAAGGCACCTCAAGAGGCATCTGTTAAGGGACCCCACTTTGGATAAGTGGATAGCTCAATTACTAAGGGTAACTAACCGCTAATCGCACCCTACCGTGAGAGATAAGGGGCACTCATCTTCAAGAATTCAAATTTTGATTTTAGCACTCATCCCGCAGTGGTAACATCTCGATGTGTGTGCCCCACCAAATCACTTAGAGAAACATATTTTAAAAAAGAAACAAAATAAAAAGAAGTGAAAAGGACTCACCCAGATATGGCGAAACTACCATGTTATTTCTAACACCGAGCTGTGCTTTGAATAGACTATATATAGATGTTTCCATCCACTGATTGGTTCCTCAACTCCTACAACCAAGATGCTTCCATCCACTTAGATCAAGTTAGTGTTATCCTTAATAAGCATAAATTTATAGTCTCTAGAGTTTAATAATGCAACTAAAAAGTTTCTCCCATACCCCCACACTTAAATCTAACATTATCGTCCAATGTTCTAAAGAGAAAATTATAGCATGAACAAGGAGCTTGTTACCATTTGAAGCAAAAGAGTTGAAAGATATTACCCGTGTTGCATGAGCATGGGTTACCTCCCAAGAAGTGCTAAGTTTAAAGTCTTGACCAGACGTCAAATACCCATAAATGGCTAATTACCTTTCAAATTATATATCAATAATCGAAATAATGTGGGTCAACAAAACTAAAATAAAACCCTACAATTATGAGACAACCGCACTCTGATTAGAGAAATAAAACAAATTTAGCAAAACCCGATCCAAAACTTCTTGCAAGACAACGGGTTTATCTGTGTGCCCACTTGGGCTTCATGCAGAGTGTCTTGAAAAATATATTCATCCGAACAATGGGTCTTTAGTAGCTGGATTTCCTCATGGACAGTATGGGGAGGATCAAGTTGTGGAGTTTAAAGAGACTCAAGTAATACTTCGAGCACACTAGGCTCGATACCAAGTTAGGGGCTTCTAATGAGGATATTTGACCATCACTACCCCCAAACTTAGAATTTTGGGTGTCTCTAGATTGACTAGTCACAATATTTCTAATTTCTAGCCGTTAGGTTCCTGAAAAAGGTCATCAGGTGGTTTATCCTCTAAATGCATTTGAGGCATACAAAATGTAGGACTTATATGTTTCATATCCTCTATGGTCAACCCTAAAGTTTCCTTATTATCTTGAAAGCACGATTTCTGGCCTATTATCCTGATCGGAAGCTATAATCACAGGCAAAGTCTCGAGATGGGCCTAAAAATGCATATTTAGGGTCTAACTTAGGAGGCTCTTCTAAACAAGGATTACAGGTAGACTCAAAAGCTAGTAACGGTTCGAACCTAGCTTTCCATTTATCGGTATCTAATACGGGTGAATATAATCCAACAAAGCATTTACTTGTTCAATGTTGTTATCGTCATCGAAGTCCAGGCTAAAATAGGATGTATAACTCAACTAATGGATCTTCCGATATGATTTTGGTAATGAATCTGAACTAAGGTTCCGTCATGTTTACATTCAATGCACATGTCATCTAGCTCGAGAATGTGGCTTATTGACATTAAAAATATTCAACTCAATAGTCATATTTCCAAAAAGATAGATTCATAATACCATTTCGACAGTTTATGATCGCATTAGACATGATAAAAATGGGCGACCTAAAATCACAGGTAATTGGATTTCTTCTAGGTCGGGGACCGGGTTGGGTATCTAAGACCATGAAATCCACAGGATACATAAACTTGTCGACCTCAATTAGAACATCCTCTATAACACCTCGAGGAATTTTAACAGACATGTCAGCTAACTGGAGTGTTATCTTGGTAGGTTTCAATTCACCAAGTCTCAGTCAGTAAGTACACATCGTACTTGTAAGTTCACACTGGTCCTGAAGTCAAGTAAATCTTTCTCTACACTCGTGTTTTGCTATCGTGCAAAATGGTAAGGGCACACAGGTTATTATACTTAGGAGTTGTAGTGTTAAGACAATGATCGAACTTACATGACTGCTAAAAGGCTTTCTTAGGGACACTAGCTTCTTTCGCGTACACATATCCTTGAGGAACTTGGCATAAGCCACAGTTTCCTAATTGCTTCTAGTAAAGGAAGGTTTATGGTAAATTTCTTAGAAACCTTCATTATGTTATTAAAAGTTGGATTCACTCTTTGTTAATACTATTAAGTTGTGGAAATGGGGATTTATGCATCAAATAGGGCCTCCGGGAACTGAAAGTTGGCATCATAATTTTGTCGATCTCTCGGCCCTATGGATGGTCCTGGATGGGTGAACTATAGTATGCTCACTATCGGGCATGGTTACCGATTGTCTACTACTCTACCACTCCTAAGGGCTCTAATTGAATTAAATGGATGTGATGGTTTTGCACCTACTTCCATGAACTCCCTCTGTGTGGTCAAGCCAGTTTGACTAGAAATCACCATTTTCTCAGACCTATTTTATTAAACCAACTGGCTTACTCGAGACTTACCCGGCTATATTTTTACTTCTTCTATGCTTTCAGGAGCGATCGGTGAATCTTTTTATCAAAGGTTTCAATAAACGAGATGAGAGTTTCTTCAGACTTGAAATTTTCTTACCTGACCGATTCTCAAACTCCAGATGTTCCTAAAGGATTCTTAGTATATCCAAACCTCGGGGAGCATTCGAGTTACTAAACGAACTCTTGATTCCCGGTCCTGACCAAGCAGTGAGGTTCATGGTTTCTCCAACCAAAGATTATAGGTTTCTCAACATGGGTCAAATTTTTGACGGTTATCAAATCTAGTGTTATTATTATAAAGAGCATTGGCTTGCTCTTTCAATAGTCTGGCCTTCCCAAAAAGGATCTACTCTACCACTAGTGTGACCCAATTCTAAAACTTCTAACCTTTTAGCTATTGCTGCAATTTTGGCATCTGATTCAAAGCCTCCTTCTAACCTATTAACGTTTCCTCTGCTTAAAAGAATTGTTTTCTTGGGTTCCCTACTATTTTCCCATTGTTGGATTTTTTCGGTGGTTTCATTCAAAAATGTCATCGCATCATCAACTGTGAAAACACGAGGGTACCCAAATATACCTCAATCTAAAACTTTTCCACCTATAAGTCCTTTCTCCGAAAGTGATTGTCTATGGACCGAGCTCGAGACAATACAACTAATCGGTTCACACTTCGTGTCATCGTCTATGGATACGATATCGAGACAATACGACAACAAGATAACTTGTGTGATTGACTATGGATTCAAGATCGAGACAATACAACAACGAAGTATGTTTACTTGATAATATGTTCGGACTTAACCAAATACAATAGGATTGCTATCAAGTAAATAGGAATTAACGTTTGTGTAATTTACTTTAAATTATAATAACAACAATTATAATTGCGTGAAAATAAAATTAAATGACATAGCAAGATTTTGTTAACGAGGAAACCGCAAATGCAGAAAACCCTCGACCTTGTCCGCACTGGATACTCTCGTGATTAAGCCGCTATACAAAATCTAAAACCAACTTCGTATAGTTGAGACCAAGCAACTAAAACTATAGTTCACCTAGTTCCGTCTGTATCCCTGCGCCTCCAACTTGCAATAAGTCACGCGCTTGGAACAATTCCTTTGGTTCGTATTCCAAACAGTAAAAGAACAACAAATACGTTCAAGAACAACTCTTTTCAAACAAGAGATATGAGTTCGAAAAAGGCTCTTCCGTTTATCCCAATAAACTCCTTTGTCAGGTCCTTAGATCTATCTTTTCAACAACTACCAAAGTAATTGTTAAGATTTTGCAATCAATACTTTGAATCACAAAGAATTGTATTGCTGCCGGTATACTCAACTAATCAATCAAATCGATCACAAAGATAAACCGATTATAGTTGGATTATTTTCCAGTCGATCGAAGTTTAGTACATACTCAAAGATTATGAACCCAAATCGAAATCTTCTTCGTCTTCAAATCTTCTTAGATCTTCAATAAACACCTCGCACACAATCAACTTGAATCTCTTATGATCAATCACACACATAATACAGTCTGTTAACAATGGATTATCACAAGACGTCTTTAGATCTACAAACAGTCTAAAGATCCCCGTTGAAATTTCTATCTAGTTTGAGTGAATCTTATATCAGAAGAGAAGATTCTCAAGCATAAACAAACTAGGTGCAATCAAAGTTCAACAACCGTTAGTCAATCAAATCAATTGAAAACTAATAATAAACAAACTAACTGAAAACTAATAATAAACAAACTAACTGAAAACTAATAATAAACTAGTTGAAGGGGGTTGGTGCTCAGCTTGTTGCTAGGCTACCAACTAAAGTTCTGTATGAATCTCTATAGATTACTTCATTTCAATTAGTTTGTTTGTTATTACTAAATAAAATAAAATAATAATAATAAACTCGCAAATTATCTAGTTTCCCACCAACGGTATCTCGCAGAGCTTCCCAATCCCAAAAAGTCTTTGAAACGAGCGGTCATAAGAGATTTCGCCTAATTAGGTTACTTTCCTCTCCGAATAGACGGATCCACTAGTAACAACACAACAAGGTAGTTTTGTCTGGCTCTAAGGATTAGTTTGCTTGAAATGAAAACTTCAATATTTATAGACCAAGGAAGTTTGGACACCAAGGAATTTCCAAACCGAATATATTCTCAAGATATGCAATATATTTCCAAATTCGGTTTCCATAATTCCCCGAACTCGCTTTGTCCAAATATTTACTGAAATTTCATTAGAAAATCTCAAACTAGTAAATGCGCATTACTAATTTTTATTTTCTAAAGATATGCATTTTAATTACTCGGAAATTAAAAGCATATAAAACTAAAAACCTTAATTAAAAGATTATCAATTTATTTCGATCCTGGATTCTCCTTTAGCTATTAAGGAATACCTTTGAACAATAAAAGATAAGCATTACTGCACATGTTCAAAGTATGTTGACATCTTTAATTTGTAAATCCTTTTTCATATTTACAATCTTGGAACCGATTTGCCACACTTCCAAACGAGTTTAGAATTGGTTCTATCTCGACTTCCAAGAACTATGTGATTGATTATCCTATCAAATCACGAAACATGGGTTTCACGGTTCTACCAAAACGAGTTTCGGTTCTACCTCCATGTGGTACTAGAATTAGTCACGCTAGTTACCAAAACTTGGTTGACTAGGTATCATGATCGGTTCCCACATATATATGGTATCTAACTTGTATTTGGTGCACATGTCCGTAGGATCGGTTCCCAATAACTAAAAACGTGTTGCACATGTTCATAGGATCGGTTCCCAATAACTAGAAACTTATTGCACCTCTTACAAGGATCGATTCCCCTTTTGTGATCCGTTGCACCTCTTACTAGGATCGGTTCCCCAATGACTAGAGTTGGCCATACCAATTACAAAAAATCTATCATACCATCTCAGGTGATTACTTAAGATCGGTTTCACTAATAAAAGTCATACCAATACAAAAGTCAGTGCCTTGTGAATAGTTTTACCAAGATACATAAACAAGTTATGAGCGGTTATGCTAAACACACATATTGGTAATTCAAAAGATATGCAATGAATAACAAATACCAAGTAAGCCTCAGCGATTTCCCTTTCGATTCACAAAACAAGTTTATGAATGTACTTCCTTTAAACGAATGTAAAACATTGTTTCCTTATGACCAAATCTTCACCCATACCCATTCATAATCTATTTAGCATTCAAACGATTATGTCGATGTCTTATTGTTTATGGGTGAAAACTACTCCTGCAGAATTTGGTAATTTGGGGTGTGGATGAGGAATGAATCTAAACCCTAAACAAATGCACCACGCGGTGAGTGCTTGTAGATTCGGAGATCAATCTGGCAAGTCCGGCCTAAACCAAGAAATGGCCGTTCCAGACTTGTTTCTGGTCACAGAAGCGAAGGAGATGGGGTTGATCTTAGGGAGGGAAGTTAAGAAGGTGTTGAGATTGTGAAGGTGTATACTTGCTTATGACTTGCAACGAGAAAGTGAACAAGCTTGCGATTGGTGTAAGCTGTGCTCGGGTGTTCTCTTTTGTTTTTCTTTGTTTTTCCCCTTGTTTGGAAATAGGGCAGAGAACCTATTTATACAAGTCATCGAGTCTTATTCACGTCTCTCGTGAGAAGTGGAGGAAGTGGAGTGATGGAGTAGTGGAGTTGTGCGTCTGGTGCCACACCGACCAGCCTTGCCCACTTCTCCTGTTCATCTCTAACCGTCCATGACTTCCTAACACGTTCTGTGATGGCGCGTTGCACGCCGCACGCCGTAAACCGCCTGCACCAATACCCCAGTATGTATCCCCCGCTTATGACATGATTGATGTTCTGAATGTGTGGATCGTGGATCCACGAAAGATAGCATGTACTGTCGAATTGAATAACCTACGTTATTCAGAAGTCGATACTTGTGAAGTATCGTGTGTATTTTATGCTGTACCGCATCATGGTGTTGTAAAGTGATGGGTAATGACACCTCACTAACCAATTAACTCCCGACTGTGATCGTATAACCAAGCCGGTGAAGTTGGACGGATGAGATGATCTTCGAGACACCCATCCGCGACCGTTAATGAATTAGGGTTTTCGAAGAGGCGCGCAAGTATCACTCGTCAGCCTTGGTCGAAACCAAGCATGTGAAGGGCTTTGGAGAGGACCGACTAGGCATGTGTGTAGATGGCATGATGGCTGTACACGTCCATACCTCATTGTCCTCATGAAGGTGTGATCTAGGCCACTCAATTTGACCTGAGAAAGAGGAGTGGTGGAGATCGATTTTGTGATAGGAATTTGGTGCCGCAAAAGCCGCCCACCATGTTCTTTTTCAGCGCATGCTCCAAGACGACCTAACTTGGCCTGGCCTTGGTCGATTGGTTTGGCGTGAAGGTGGTAGGCTGGTGTTCACACCTATACCGACTATCCCATGAAAACGTGATCTAAGCCACTCAAATCGTCCAAGCGAAGTTGAGTGGTCGAGATCGGCTTGCGCTTGGGAAGTGTAACCACGCATGTTTGGGCGGCGTTTGGGATAGCCATGCATGGTATGCCTTGGCCGACCACGTGAGGAGATAGAGGGCCCACGGTGGTCATGCCGGTATGACCGGACCGCTTAATCTAATCTCGACCCTCCATTCGTGCCGGAGAAGATGGACGCTCGTGATGCTCAAAACCCTAATTTTGGGTTTCAAAGCCGTGTACGTCATCTCTTGTTTGGGCGACGATTTTGTCACAACCAAACATGGTTGGTCTTGACCGATTGGTCAAGTGTGTAGGCGGCCCGCGTGATCGTGTTGACATGCTCGGGGCCCTTTGAGTCTACATCTACACCCTCCATCTATACCGCGAAGATGGATGGTTGAGACCGCTTTGCGACACATGTAATATGCCGCAAACCCTAATTTAGGTTTTCCGTCCATAATGCTTGGTATGAACGTCTTTTGGCAGGCTAGGCCAATGGCCGACCGTGCGGGTTCCGCATTGGTTCGGCAAGTGGATATTCCATACCGCTAGGGGTGATGGAATTGATCCGGGTCATCCAATCATGCTTGTGGAGTTGGATGATCACGATCATATCCTGACCGATACGGCCAATCCTGATGCTCAATCTGCTAGTATAACACACCGAGAGGGGCTCAATCGGGCTAGTATAACACACCGAGAGTCACCAGTACGGGTATTTCGTACATGGTTTCATTATAGTGCTTGGAGGTTCGTGTTACTCAGTAAGAGTAACACTCGACCGTCATGCCACACCGATAATGAGTACCGGAAATACAAGGCCGATTAGAAATTCACAGGATGGGATTGTTGCCACATGCTCCAACCTCGGAGGAATTTCATGTATTCACGTAATGGGATTGTTGCCACATGCTCCATTCTTGGTGAATTAAGTGAGGGAGTATCCAACACTTATAAATGGCTTTATCTTTTACAAGATGTCAGCGCATATTTTTTCCGGTTTTTACAATTTAAACTCAAATGAAAACCCACCATCAACATTAAGTCCACTGCCTAGCACATAATGGTTACACTATTGTGGGGTAGGCATGAGATGGTGACATACATATGTGAGAAAGACAGGATAAAAGGAGTTTACCCGGAAGAGTGTTGGCCGACCGCTAGTTGCCCACGCCGTCATGCTTGTATGGAATCCTTTGGTGGGACCTAGTTTCCTTCTTTGGGTATTTGAATCAAAAGAGGAATCCAAACAAAAGAGGTATCCTTGTTCTATTGGGATTCTTCTAATTTTTGTCTATAAAAGAGACCAACCTCTTTGCTTTTTTTTTCTCATGAATTTTTTTTATTGTGAAGCAGCTCTCGTCTCGTGACCACCCGCTCCTACTGACGCTGCTGCCAGCCGGAGTTGCTTGATTTAGCCGCCGTGGCGCCACCGTCCGTCCACTGGTAAGTTTCGGTTCTTGATTATTTTTTTTTTTTTATATAAAGGTAAAACCCTAGTTTGTTAGGTAAACACCTTTGTAAGACATGTATATGCTTAGTTTTTTCCACCAAGGTTGATACGTCAATATTTTCTAGAATTGCTTAGTAAAACAACCCGTGAATCCATGATCATGTTGTTTTTGCTTCTTTCCACCATTGCATGCAAAACTAGCTTCTTAGATTGTAGCTTGGGAAGAGACCTTGGCTTGAATTTCGTGAAACATAATTCCTACGATCATGAGAAAACCGTGTTGTAATACGTGCCCGTGAATGTAACCCCACCTTGTGCGTTTGATCTCGAACGTGGGTCCCACCCACATATGCTTGACTGATTTGAAACCAATACCAGACTTGAAACTTGTACCGGACTTGAAACCAATACCAGACTTGGAATGATACTGGTGCTTGGACCCAATCCCATCTTTTGTGTATTTCAACGTGGGTTGTGTCTTGTCATGCGTGACTACATGCCCCATGTGTTTTTCACACAAGTTCTAACTCCTATTTTCATTGTGGAATGAAGAAAAGAACTCTGCTGAGATGTCTTCTGGAGATAATGTCGGTTCCAAGCCAGAAGTGTTGACGGCTTCAAAGATATGTCGAACATCGATGATGAGTTGTTTACCTCGCCTTTTCCAAACATCGAAGGAATCCTTCTCATAAGATAGTCCCGCTTTCCGATTCGGAAAATATGGATGCTGATCCGTTTTCTTCTTCAGCACTTGTGATGAGATTTTGTCTCCGGAGAAATGAATATCCGCCTTCCCCTATTGACTTCAAGATCTGCCATACTCCACTGGGTTCTTATGAAGGATGGATGAGACGCATGTTGAGTAATAAGGACATTAAAGATAATTTTCTTTCAGCGCAAATCCTCAATGCGGTCATGGCATCTGCTGCTCTTGAAATTAAGAAAGACGCTGATGGGTTTGATTACCTTCATTTCTCGGTGGTGTATTTCTACTCATACACCCATATCTAGATGGGGAGAGATGACTATTACCCGGAGAGTGTAGTCTGCATTAATGAACCCGCCTCGTTGTCGGAAGTCTTTCTTACGATCTCTCCGATACGGAGCAACGTAACTATGATGCTATACTTCAAAAGGTGGCGGAATTCGACAACTGGACAAGGAGGAGAAAAAGATACGAGATGATTTTACACTCGTGGGTGTCGGAGTGGTCTCCTGCACTCCGAGCCGGATCAAGAGTTGGAAAATGAGCTCTGGGCGTGATTGCGTTCTCTGTCTTTATGGCTATCCGTGAGATATATTCGACGATGGTTCTCGGAAAGAAAACCATTAGAGGTGACCTTGTTAAGATCGCTATAAAGCCGGCAAAAGGTAAAGTTCTTCCCCCGAGTGCCTTGTTCCGATCGATGTATTCTCACCGGACGCTTAGCAATGGACATGCATGTTTCTAACGGTACAAGAAGGTGGAATCGCACGCTCACTTCGCTTTTCTTCTCGTGCATTCTTATGGGAACACTTCAAAAGCTATGCTCCTACTCCCGCAAATTTGCTCACCAACTCAGACGGTGGCTCGAGAATACCTTACTGAATAAGAGAAGGCCCTGCATTTGGCACAGATTCTCAAGGGACGATTTGACAATGTGTCTTCTATAGATTGCCCATGGGGGCCGGTCCACCCTTCCGCGTTGTTCACCCAAAGACTTTGCTATTGCTTCCCGATGGCCCCTCGATGCTGTGTCAGTTGCATCGACAAGTACACTATGAGATCCTGGGGAAATTATTTACATGCGCATCTCATCCCAGATATGTCCTGCCTTTATTCAACGAAGAATTTACTCAGACTCGTACAATATTGACAGAAGGCGGTCTGCCAAATGGGGGTTTGATCGTGGTGTCCCATTTATCCGTCCACCGGGGTTCCGAGAGAATTCCTCCCGTATTTTCTTAATGCCGACGTGTTTTGGAACGGTGAGCCTTCCCTTCTCGGCCTATTGGGAGAAACCCCGGTGGTAACCGTAAGTACAAGGAATTTTGAGCAGTAACCTGATTTTCCAGAATTTCTCGGAGAGTATTGGACAGTTTCCGTGGTGAACCATCTTCTGACGTTTTGCATTTCCAGTTGAAGCCACTTCCATCCAAATCGGACCATAGCCGAGATTACAGTCCCAAGCATGAGAGAGATCCAAGAGGCGGGCGTGTGGTTCCGGTGATCCTCAATTCCTCCAATATGAAGGTATTTAAATCTCTTCCCGTTGGTTCCTTTATTTCTCCAGGGTGAATCTTTCTAAGAGTAATTCTTGCTTGAAATCAGGGGATTCCGAAAGAGAATGTCTTTACGAGGTTGGCGCGCATTCAGAATGAGAAGGCTGGTAATGTTGGCCCTCATGCTGAGAGGTCTGGCGGTACTGATCTTCATGCTGAGAAGTCTGGCGGTACTGATCTTCATGCTGAGAAGTCTGGCGGTACTGATCTTCGTGCTGAGTAGTCCGGACAAACCGCTCCTTTTCCGACCATGACAGATGATGCAAGCTCGGTTGGACAAGTCGCCTCCCGAGTGATCTTGTTGACGGGGTCGTGATGGAAATTAGTACCCAGAGCGAAGTAGATGCCGGAAGGAGTATAAGAAAGGTAGCGTGCAATAGTGGAGGCGGCTCCCCCTTGAAATTCGTCCGGCGAGGTTCCGGTGAAATATGGCTATTGTGGTGACTTCTTCCGAAAGGCCTCCAGAATCGATAAGGCTCCTGTGGTTGGTGAATTACCGGTGATACAGCCTGGGGCTTTGTTCGATCCTCCTTTACCGTCCCTTTCCTGTGTCATGTGTTAGTTGGTGGATCCGGCGTGCCGGTTCGGTTCAAAAGAGTTGTATACGGCAATATGGGATAAACACGGTCACATTGCTACCACTTTGAAGCTCAAGAGTCGTCTTGCATTTGGTCAACCACGTTCGGGGAGGCTTTATTTTCTATCCATGGGATTGTTGACCGTCGAGCAGTTTCGAGGAGATGATTGAAGCTGGAAGTGCCATCGAGATGTGTTTCAGGCAAAGTCTGACTTCAATGCTCCTTGGTTCCTCAAAAGGTTCTCCGAGATTTAGGAGCTCCGGAAATAACAAGGTGAAGCCCCCGCCACGTAAAGCGTCACTCGCAGGAAGAAGAGGTTGAAACGTTGTCGAGGAGTCAAGCCAAGCAAGTCACTTCAAAGGATGAGCCGCTCTTGCCGAAGGACGAGTTGTTGCCGATGAGCTTTCCTTGAAGGATTCGTCTATATACTCTGCCTCTTCTTTTAGATGCTTTTCTTTTTGAGTGATAAAGCAGGATTTCCTTTCGTAATTTGACTTAGGTTTTAGAATTAATAGGTAATTGAATTGGTATATTGAGATAGTTTTGTGAATAAATTTTCTCGAAGAGTTATTTTAAATGGAATTTGCATCTTGGTCATGAATGATTACATATCATATGAAATCGCAAATGTCTCGTAAGAGGGAGGTATGAAGGAAATAAATATGGCGTTTGACCCTTTGAGCCTCTTTCTCCATGTGGGACGCTAAGTCTCAAAGAATTCTAAAACTATCTTTCTTGTAAAATTCTTGAATAAAACTTACTTGTTTTTGAAGCCTTACTTGTATCAAACCGAGTAGCCTCTACAGAAATCCTCCCGCACTAATTTTCTCGCAGCTATCCCTCCTAACCAAGCTTCTCCGAACAACGCTTCAAAAGCGTTGCATTCAGCGGTGGGGTGATGGAGAACCGTGGAAATGATGCGTACCTCGGGTTCATTACTTGATCGGTGGCGGACGCCATGCACGGGGGTAGCTCCACCTCTTCATTCGCACCCACGCCTCCAAAGTAGTTCCGGAATCTTCTTCATTGGGAAGGAAATGTAAGTATCTTCGGTCTCGCTCTTCTGCGTTAGTGGACGTTGTGATGTCCCTACGAGGCTTTGATGTGGAGCACGTTCCGAGACGAAGTTGGAAGGTTTGCGAGTGCCATCATATCCGCGGACGCTTGCCCTGCAAAAGAGATGTGGAAGGTGTCAGAATGTCACTCTTTGGGTGATCAGGTTAAACGCTCCCATCCTCCGTATTCACGTGTTTCCCGATCGATCTCTCTCCTTCCTCAAGCATTTCTTCGCTTGGATGAAAGGCCGTGCGGATTGGGACAGTCTTCCGGAGCTTCAACAAGAGTTTTGAGATATATAAATCTTCTAACATGGCTCCATAGGCTGCAGGCTCCTTTCTTTATCTGGTAGAGTCAGAGTACTCCGGATAAAGTCCTTTCCGTGAATTGCTTCTAGTCCTGGGACCATGTTGTCCATCTTTCTTGATTCGTTTGCGATTCTACGTGCTCTTTTTGCTTCTCCACTTGTAAAGGTGTGACTCCTGACTAAGGATTCAATGTTTGCACCGCCTCGGGAGTTGATGCCCCGAGCCCTTCTTGTAATTGTCTTTGCTATATCATTCAAAAGGCAGAAATGTCTCGCTCCCCGCCTTCTACGATACCAGCTTGATTTGCCAAGACATCCTCCAAAGCATTCTAACTATACTTCCCATGGTATCCGAACGCCTGGGTTTCTGGATACATTGCGAGATGGAAACCTAAAAATTGAGAATTCGATTTTGTGCAGCCAGAGATTAACTCTCCCTTTGTGGTCGCCAATTATTTATGGGTGAAACTACTCCCCGCAGAATTTGGTAATTTGGGGTGCGGATGAGGAATGAATTTAAACCTTAAACAAATGCACTGTGGCGGTGAGTGCTTGTAGACTCGAGAGATCAATGCATGCAAGTCCTACTTAAACCAAGAAATGGCCGTTTCAGAGACTGTTTCGGTCACAAGTGAAGGAGATGGGGTTGATCTTAGAGGGAAGCGAAAGAAGGTGTTGAGATTGTGAAGGTGTAAACTTGCTTATGACTTGCAACAGAAAGTGAACAAGCTTGCGGTTGGTGTAAACCGGGCTCACGGTGTTCTCTTGTTGTTTTTCTCTGTTTTTCCCCTTGTTTGGAAATAGGGCGGAGAACCTATTTATACAAGTCATCGAGTCTTATTCACGTCTCTCGTGGGAAGTGGAGGAAGTGGGAGTGATGGAGCAAAGGAGTTGTGCTGGTCGGTGCCACCCCACCGAGCCTTGCCCACTTCTCCCGTTCATCTCTAACCGTCCATGACTTCTAACACGTTCTTGCGATGGCGCGTTGCACGTTTGTAAACCGCGGCACCAATACCCCAGATGTATCCCCCCGGTTGTGACATGATTGATAACCGGAATGTGTGGATCGTGGATCCACGAAAGATAGCATGTAATGTCAATCAATAACCGCGTTATTTAGGAAGTCGATACTTGTGAAGTATCGTGTGTATTTTATCATCGTGATCATGGTGTGGTAAAGTGATGTAATGACACCTTACTAACCAATTAACTCGACTAGGGCTGTATAACCAAGCTAGTGAAGTTGGACGGACGATGATCTGAGACACCCATCTGCAATCGTTAATGAATTAGGTTTCGAAGAGGTGCTAAGTATCACTCTTGACTTGGTCGAAACCAAGCATGGGAAGGGCTTTGAGAGGACCGGCCAAGGCATGTGTGTGGCCGGCATGCTTGGTGTACACGTCCATACCTCACCTGTCCCATGAAAGGTGCGATCTAGGCCACTCAATTTGACCGGCAAGAGGAGTGGTGGAGATCGATTTGTGATAGGAATTTGGTGCCGCAAAAAACCGCCCACCATGTGTTCTTTTTTCGGCGCTCCAAGACGACCTAACTTGGTCGGTCTTGGTCGATCGTTTGGCATGAAGGTGGCAGTTTGGTGTTCACACCTATACCCGACTATCCCATGAAAACGCGATCTAAGCCACTCAACATCGTCCGGTGAAGTTGAGTTGTCGAGATCATTTGCAGCTTGGGAAGTGTAACCCACGCATGTTTGGGCGGGCGGTTTGGGATAGCCATGCATGGTATGCCTTCGCCGAACGCGTGAGGAGATGAGGGGCCCACGGTGGTCATGCTGGTATGACCGGACCTATTTAATCTAATCTCGGACCCTCCATTCGTGCCGGAGAAGATGGATGCTCGTGATGCTCAAAACCCTAATTTTGGGTTTCAAAGCGTGCGTCACTTCTGTTTATGACGATTTTGTCACAACAAACATGGTTGGTCTTGACCGATTGGTCAAGTGTGTAAAGGGCCCACAGGATCGATGTTGACATGCTCACGGGCCCTTTAGTCTACATCTACACCCTTCATCTATACTTTGTGAAGATGGATGGTTGAGATTGCTTTGCGACACATGTAATATGCCGCAAACCCTAATTTAGGTTTTCCGCCCATAATGCTTGGTATGAACGTCTTTTGGCAGGCTAGGCCAATGGCCGACACGTGCGGTTCCGCATTGGTTTGGCAGTGGATATTCCATACCGCTAGGGGTGATGGAATTGATCCAGGTCATCCAATCATGCTTGTGGAGTTGGATGGCTAACGATCATATCC
>JAJJWW010015568.1:0-46472 GCA_023531295.1 Papaver armeniacum
TGCCATTTAGCATTCTTACTTGGCATACTACGTGTCATGCCAGGCATGTCATACGTTGTGCGTAAACACACCTTTCCAAGAATTCTACACACTTCTCTTGTGTTCTGCTTGTGCTACAACCTGCTAAACACCATACTTGTGGTATATATACCTTGCTGGCTGCACTATCCTCATTCACAAATCATTACTCAACCAAATAAACAAACTCAAACACTTATCATCATTCTTATCTTCTCGCCTCTTACCCTTATCAAGATTGAATTAACCCTTGTTTTATCTCATTTATTGAATCTAACTATGGCAGCTATATCAATGTTGTTGATGATGAAGTTAAGAAAGAATGTAGATGGAGATGATGATAACGATAACGATAACGATAACGATTATGCAGCTGCATCAATAGTGCCAATGGCTGCTGCAGATAGCGATGATGATGATAATGGTTTGATTACGCATCTCTGCGGCGTTTATGAAATTGATAGTGATGATGATGATAATAGTTATGACTATTCTCCAGCTGCATAGACATCAACGCTGTGAAATACAGATGATTTACCGTCAACATCGATCTAGCTAGCTAGATCTATCAGACCAACGGTAAGTGAGTCATCAACCATAGCTTTTTTTTTGAGGTTTATGAGAACTAACCATGTAACACTATAACAGTTGCCGTCATTTATTAGGAGTAGGACAGAAGGCGCCAATGTATTTTTGTCCTTGGTTTTGGTCTTTTTATTTGTATCTCAAGTTCCCAAGGGATTTTGCATTTCCCCACAAAATAAATAGCTATTTTGCATTACCCTTTTAAATTAATAATCGGTGAAACACCCTTTCCGAAACTTTTCTGTGACTATCCGTTAAGTGTTCACGTACAATACAAAAGTTACCCTTCAAAGTAAACACGTGTTGAGAAATCCTTATTATATCATCTCCTTTCGGTCCTGTGCAGACAAAATTCACGTCGTTCTTCTCCATCTTCGTCTCTATGAGCGAATAACATACCAAAATTCTTAGAATTGCAATTATATCCTACTATCTTGAAACACCTTGCTTTCCATACGAATACCAATTAAAGCTCGCTTTACCTTACACCACCAATTAATCGCTCTTTTCCACCATACTTCTAAATTTTTTCCTCTACCAAAGATATCCAATTTTCTAAAACAGTCAAACTAACCTCAGATTAGGTAATCAAGAAAAAAATCTTCCAAAATCTTTTCCGTTGAATGAATTTAATCATCTATTAAAGCTAGGGTTTCCAATCAATTTTAGATTGCAGTTAGGTTTTGGGTTAATAAATTTGGGGTTTTTTATTTCCTAGAGATCTCTTGCTTTCATGGACATATTTAATCTCTCCATAATTTGTTCGGATAGAAGCATGGGTGAAAAGGAATTATACCATGATGTACATATCGGGACAACTAAAATATGTTTAGCACTTCAATTTTTTTATCTCAACATTGCGAGTTGGTGTTAGCGTAGAGAGTATCTTTTTGTTTTGATTGAGCATGAGCGTATTTTAGGATCTTTAAAAGTATGGTTATTTATTTATTGAGCATGAGAATGCATTGCGTGGATACTTGGCGAGTGGTCACGAAAAAGTTAACGAAAGGAGTTTCACCAATTATCAATTTAAAGGGTAATGCGAAATAGCTATTTATTTTGAGGGAAATGTAAAATCCCACTTAATTTTATACGGTAGGATTTGTTTCGATTTTTTTTTTTCAGAAGAGAATATTGTAGTATTACGTAGGAGAATGTATAAGGGGATTTGTTTCGACTTTGTAAGAGATTAAATAATAAAGTTTTCAATTAAAAATAAGTAATTGTGTCAAGCAGTATATATTTTTTTAGTTTTATTCAATTGATGAGGCTGCGAGGTGTAAAGCGTCTTTTAGGCTAGGCATACGAGTACGCGTGCTTCACGTGCCATGTACCCGTCTTTGTCTTTGTATAGCGATTTAAACGTCTTTGTCCGTGTTGTGCTTTACTAGTTAAAGCTAGAGCTGCTCCCTGACCAGTCTTACACACAAATAAACGTGTCGTGTTTTGTGCCGTCTTTGGCCGTGCTATAAACAATTTGAAGTCATAATGTATACATTAAGTCGGACATTATCACAAGAATTTAATTAGACAACGTATCTTTGAAATTATTTCAAGTAAAATTAACAAGTTTATTCAATAAAGAAATAGCCCATCAAATATAAATTGGATTATTGTCATGTAATTAATGTTCTAGTTAAATATAGGTGGCAACATTATAACAACGATATTGAAATATATTTTCAAAATATTAAGGTATTATATGTGTTGTTATAAATAAGCCTACGCATAAAAATGTTAAAAACTAGCTAGAATAGTGACTCTTTTGTGAAATATACAAAAAAATGTGATGTATTATGCCTTGTTATATGGTGTATTTGTACATCTTATGACGTGCTCTCTTAACGTGTTGTCTTTGGGTGGGCCACGTGCTTATCCAGGTCTTAGCGTGTTGTCTTTGTGCTCTGATGCCGATTAGTCAAACCAAACACGTCCCATTTAACTAACGTCTTGTGCGTCTTGGGCTAAGTCACGTCTTGAGCTGCGTTGTCTCAAATTTTTAGCGTCTTTGGGCTATCTTTGTGCTACGTCTTTGGCACGGCCAATTTACACCTCTAGATGAGCATGTCCGAATAAAGGAATAGAAGGCATCTTCCCAACTTCTTTCGAGATAAATTAAAGCACTTTATAGCCCCAATACGGAAAAATTTTTGAACCCGCACTGCGCATTCAAAGTTTGAACCCGCACCCCTGTTGCCGTTTGATTCGTAAGATGTGACATCATCAACTTTCAAACAACTGTAGTTATAGTTCCTGAATTTTAACTTATAATATTACAAATCTTTAGCTTTTGACAAATACCAATGCTTTTTCCTCTGGGCGCCAAAATCCAGCAATCGTGTGATGACGACAAATTCAACTACCCAAACCTTTTAAAATCTAGTCAGTGATATCAATGTCTGGATGCTCAAACTAATCTTTAAGCGGTGGGTACTTCTTAACTAGTCTCCGAATTCAATTTTTTTTTCTTCGTTTTCGGGTATAATTGCACTATCTAGTAATGGCCTAATTTTCATGAACAATCACCCAGATTAGAGGTGTAAAACGTCTTAGGCCAGCACGATTAATAAACCTGCGAAGTTGCGTGCTTCCCACGTGCCATGTGTCGTCTTTATCTTTGTACCCAGCGATTTAAACGTGTTGTGTCGTCTTTGTGCTTTACTAGTCAAAAAGCTAAAAGACAAAGGCCACGGGCACGGCACACGAATGGCGTGCGCGTAAGTGCAGTCTTTGCAGACACGTGTTATAAAAATTTAAAATCACTTAATGTATACATTAAGTCGCCATTATCACAAGAATTTAATTAGACAACATATCATTTGAAATTATTTCAGTAAAATTAATAAGTTTATTCGATAAAAAAAATAACCCATTAAATATAAGCTAGTTATTGTCATGTAAATTAATGTTCTAGTTAAATATAGGTGACGGTGACGTTATAACAATGATATTGAAATATATTTTCTAAATATTAAGGTATTATATGTGTTGTTATAAATAAGCCAACATAAAATGTTAAAAACTAACTAGAATAGTTACTCTTTTGTGAAATATTCAAAAAATGTGATGTATTATACCTTGTTATATGGTGTATTTGTACATGTTATGGCGTGCTCTCTTGGACGTCTTTGTCTTGAAATTTGGGCCACGTGCTTATCGTGCAGCGTGTTGTGTTGTGCTATTGTGCCAATTAGTCAAAAAAGACGTCCCATTTGAACAAGCGTCTTTGTCTTGTCTTTGAAATTGTTGTCTTCAGTTTTTAGCGTCTTTGGTAAATTTGAAATTTACAGTCTTTCCCAATTTACACCTCTAACCCAGATTGAAAATGATGAGTCACTGAAAATGTGTGAAATATTTTCCAAAAGTCCCTGGATTAGTGAAAATTAGTGAAGTAACTATGGTTAGGTTTAAAATTCGATGATGTCATATCTAATTAATCCGGCGGTCATGGAGGTGCGGGTTCAAACTTTGAATGCGCAGTGCGCGTTCAAAAATTTTCCCCCCGAATACGGCTTGGAGGTCTGCATTTGGTCCAACTTTGCGTTGCGAGTCATCCAAGTGACTTGCCCAAATCTGTGAAGAGTTTTTGCTATTATATGGTACATAAATACATGCAATTGGTTAAGGGACACTACATAAATAACAAGTGTGTTTCTCTATTAATTTGTTGCGATTAGGGTTTTCAATTGTTATTCAATTAATCAAATCCTCTCTCTCACCACTTTCAAATTCTTTTATCCATCAGGTAAATCATTGACAGACAAGCTATTCGCAGTAGCAGCAACCACGTAGGTATACACTCTCATTTTCCTATTTTTAGGTTTAATTACAGAATTATTTGGTTACAATTTGAAGTTTTCTTAAAAAAACACACTCGTTATTTTTGTAGCAGAAGATCATTGAAAAATCATGTTTTGAGAAGCCATGCCAAAAGGTTAAGGGAATACCGTGAGAACTGTGAGTTTCTGAATCCCTTTTATTGTTTCTGACTCGATCAGAACTGCTGCATGATGTATTTATGTATTCTCAAATCTGCCCAACATGTTTGACGCCGATGGCAAAAATCTGATGTTTTTTGAAATAATTCCCTGTGTTCGAAATTTCCTGGTCATGTCAGTTATGGACGATGAAATGCAGGAAATGAGGCACAAGAAATGTCAAGCCAGACTTTCTCGTGAGTTACTCATTGAAGCTGCCAAGAAGTTGGGTGTCAGTACGTCTAGCACAAAAGAAAAATCTGTCGAGAAGGATACTGTTGAAAGAGCACTCTTGGAAGGTGTTACTTTGGAGAAGGTTGCAAGTGAAGAGATCGAACCTGTAAAGTTGACTGATGTCGCAGTCCGTACCAACGGGGTATGTAAAGATGAAGGTATCATCGGAACCCTTGAAGCACATTTAAACGAGTTCCAATTTTCAACCTCCAGTTCCCATTTCCAGATAAAGTTTTTGCATAAGAATGTAAAGCATGCTTTCATCCATCTCAATACGGACCGCATGCCGTTCTTGCACTTCCACTTGTACGACGACATCATGGTGGGGACTGAAAAAACGAAGGATATCCAATTTCATGGAGCGCAGACCTTCGATGAAAGGAAGAATCCTGCTAGCGATTCAGATAATATTGAGAAAGAGAACCAAAATAGGGACATGGGTATTATCAATGTTTTCGAGGAATTTATCTACAGATTTGATCGTATATGGGACAGTCTAATGCCCATCATCTTGCCGATTGATCCACTTCACGCCAGGTACGAATTTGACGGGTATCTTCCCAGAAGGTTTGGTTAATCTTGCCCTGACTCCACATTACCTAATTGAGCTCTTAGAAGCACCTTTCCTTGTAGTCTCACTTAGAGAGGTCGAGATCATTCATCTGGCGCTTGGACTCGACCATGTCGATATGACAGTTGTGTTTAAGGACTTAAAGCGTGGTGTGCTTGAAATTAAGTCAATTTCCATAACAAGGCTCAACGGCCTCCGAGAGTGGATTGGCATAGCAGACGTTAAGTACTATGTAGAGCACCCAGAGTCCAAAGTGGGGCCAGCTTACTGGAAGGAATCACAAAGGACCCACGAAGTTTATAAACGCCGGTGGCTGGGAGATCCTTGACCTGTCTGGTATTGACTCTGACTCTCATGCCGACGACTTAGACTTCGTTTATGGAGAGTATCTTCAGGGGTCAATTGAGTTCATCTGATGAGTATTGGAGCAAGAGATTTACGGCAACTTGTGGAATTGAAAGAACTAGGAGGAAGGCCCTGTTTAACTTTATTTTACTGCTTCACCTTGCTTTACGTAAATTATAAATTATCAATGAAATCAATCGATGTATATAGACTAGTGATTTTACTGTTTCACCTATGCCATCCTTGAAACTAGAGATTCCCAACCCACCACCCTGGCACACCCCCACACAGAACCGGAAATGATACACTCACCACGGGCTGGTCCCGACAAGGGAAAAAGAAGCCAAATCCTTTTGACTCGGCGGTTTGTAGGGGTGGGTTAAATGTGGTCCCCCCTCTCTTAAAACCAAATCAGATGGCCGGGGATTCAACCCAAGGGGATAGAGGTAAATTGGGGGACGGCCAAAGACGTTTATGGCATAAAGACAAAGACGTTAAAAATTGAGCGCGGATGGATAAAGACCCGCGTGACCGGCCCACGATGCGACTGCTGCGTTTGTTTAATGTCTTTGTGTTGTGCCCGAACAAAATAGGCATGCGGCCCGGCCGAAGACAATGACGCGGCACGTGTTAGCACACGACTCCAAAGACAAAGACAAGACGCAAAGAAAGGCGCCACGTCATGCGTAAAATACTACACAATATATCGCATTTAATGCATATTTCAAAATCATTATTTTCGCCATTTACGACATTTTATCTTCTGTATGCTAATTTATTTCTATAATAATACATGTACTAACTAAAATATCTCAAAAATATTTATTTTGGAGAACATAAAATAAGTGTCTTGCACAAGACAAAAAGATGCGACACAACACGTTTATTTTTACGGCACAACACAACACAAAGGCCATGCATTTAGCATAGCATGTGGATCTCGACAGCCATTTTTGCCCGGCAAGACACGCTAAGCACGTGACTTCGTGGGATGGGGTACATGCGCAGTGAAGCACGTTTTACACCTCTACCGCGGGATATCAATCATTTCCGCCTTAGAACTGGCCATAACACAAGTAAAAGTATATAAAAATATAAACACATCTTAATCATCTCTGGCGCCTGATTTTTGAACTAAGACTAGTGATTATGTAATATTATTAAGTCCTATGTAGTTTAACTTGCTGAGACTCAAGAGTTTAGATATCGATTAATTTTAGTTACGTTCTGATATAAACATTACCAAATCGAAAATTCAAAGGCTAATATGTAGAGGTGTAAATTGGGTTGTGCAAGACGAGCACGGCCAGCCAAGACGCTAAAATTTGAGCATAGCTTGACGAGCTTAACCACGTGGCTTAGCCCGGCACGGCACGGCACGTTTGTTAAATGAGACGTCTTTGGAGTTTTGACTAATTGGCACAAGGTGAAGCCACTGACCACGACGCATAGCGGCACGGATAAGCGTGGCCCGACCCGACAAAGACGTTGAAGAAACACGTCATAACATGTACAAATACACCATATAACAAGGCATAATACATCACATTTTTTGTATATTTCATAAAAAGAGTCACTATTCTAGCTAGTTTTAACATTTTATGTTGGGTTATTTATAACAACACATATAATACCTTAATATTTAGATAATATATTTCAATATCATTGTTATAATGTCGTCACTTATATTTCTTGGAACATTAATTTACATGACAATAATCCATTTTTATATTTGATCGGTTATTTATTTTTATTGAATTAACATTAATTTTACTTGAAATAATTTCAAATGATATGTTGTCTAATTAAATTCTTGTGATAATGTCAAAACAATATATACATTAAGTGATTTCAAATTATTTATAACACGTGTGCCGGCACATAACACGGAATGCGTTTATTCGTGTCTTTGTGCAGAAGTGGTTTGTCTTCATGCCTAGCTTTGACTAGTAAAGCACAAAGACACAAGACAACACGTTTAAATGGATTCAACCCGACTTGACCTGGGCACATGGCACGTGAAGCACGCGACTTACCGTGTGTCGGGACCCATCTGACGTTTTACACCAATATGACATGAAAAAGAAATATTATCTCACCTCGTAGCATGTTTTGGATTCTGTTTGCCAAGCAGACATTTCTTCGCTTCACAAAAGAGCATATTATCACTGCGAAAAATTGAACTGACTTTTTGACTTGACTAAGTCAGTGACTTCTTTTGTACATACAAATTAACAACCGCTTTTCATGCAAGGGAGTGGAGAAGTTTATTCTAGCTAGTAAAACTTCAAAAGAAAACATTTTGAGTAAAAACATGTTTTAGTGAGATGAAATGGGTTGTATTGTTGTCACCTTATGTCACTTGCAAATAACTTGCCAAGTAACTTTCGTTCTACTCTTGCCAAAAGAAAGAAAAAAAACTTTTGTTCTACCATTTCCCACAAGATATTTTCAAAATGTCGACATATGAATAGCCAGTTGGTTCATCCATGCCGATCCAAAGAGCATTTAGAAGACAAGTCCACGGCTGCTGCTTGACCCTCGACCCCTCACACCTGAAAGGCTCAAGTTAATTAAACCCGAAACGCAATCAAATTCTAGGAACCCCAAACTCAATTCCAAGGGTCAGAATATACAACGGTAGAGTTCTACATGCAAGTACCATATCTAAAAGAAAGAACTAGCACTTTCACAAATATCCATCCATACAAATATCATCAAGTCCCCACGCCACCCATGTTGAAAGTGTGTCTAAACAAATTTAAACTCAATTTTCTCAAAAAAAAAAAAAAAAAAAAAAAAAAAAAAAATTAAACTCACCAACAACTAACAAGAACCATGAAAATGCTTTCTAAAGGCATCCATTCAAATCATTCATCATTGTCTTTATTCCACCCTCAAAAGATCACACAAACTCTTTAGGATTTTCAAAGACTGTGTCCCCCAAATGCCAAAACGTGACCCTTGTCTAGTTGTTTTAAGCTTATTTGCCAAATCAGCTGTCTACATGTACTCCGTTTCATGACACATATGGTTTTCCATTGTGCACAACACATCCTTCAAACAAAACGACACACGCCTCATATGGTAGCTTGTGCTAATAACATTCATGACTGTAGTACATACTATCCATAAGAGTGTACTATATAACTCCTACTCAATCAAAACAGTGTACACAATTTCCTTAGCCTTCTCAGATTGAACCGTTGTTTTACTTAGCACCTATGGCATCGGCATCGGCATCGATATCAATGTTGATTATGAAGTTAAGAAGGAATGTAGACGGCGATGATGATGATAATGATTATGATTATGCACCTGCGGCGTCTATGGAAAATGATGATAGTGATGATGATGATAGTGGCTATGACTATGCTCCAGCTGCATAAACATCAACTCAGTGAGATGCACGGATTATTCATTGATTTAATGAACTGATCAGCCTAGCTAGCTGCTTGGTTCCCTGAGAATTAACCTTAAAACTGTTGCAGTCATTTACATGCTGCTGATATAAGGCAATGTATTAGTTCTTACTCCTAAGTAATTTGGTCTTTTCATTTAGTATGTCATGCCCTTAATTTGGTAAGGATGTTTCCACTTTCCACCATACTTAGAAGTTTTGTGGATTTATTTATAGTTGATTTCCATGCAGATTAACTATTTATAGTTGAGCTATTGTGACATTAGTTGTAATTAGAGGTGTAAAGCGTTCTAAAGATGCCTATGACCCTACGAAGTCACGTGCTTAGCGTCTTTCCGGGCTGGGTCGCGCTTTATCTTGGGAAGATTGACGTCTTTTGTCTTTGTCTTTGTGCTAAATAGCGTCTTTGTCTTGTCTTTTGCAGAAAAATAAACGTCTTTGTCTTATGTCTTTGTCTTTGTGCTAGCACACTTATTTTATGTTCTCCAAAATAAATATTTTTGAGATATTTTAGTTAGTACATGTATTATTATAGAAATAAATTAGCATACCAGAAGATAAAATGTCGAAATTGGCTAAAGCAATGATTTTTGTGAATATGCATCAAATGTGATGTATTGTGTAGTATTTACGCATGACGTTAGCGTGCTTTCTTCGGCGTCTTTGTCTTTGGTGCAGTAGTGTGCTAACACGTGCAGCGTCTTTATCTTGAGCCGTGTGCCTTTTGTTCTGGGTACAAAGCCAAAGCATTAAACAAGCGTCTTTTGCGCGTCTTTGGGCGATCACGTCTTTGTGTCGTCTTTGTGCTTTCTAATTTAACGTCTTTGTCTTTGTGCCATAAACATCTTTACTTTATCCCATTTTACACCTCTAGTTGTAATAGTATTAATTTAATGATAATGAAAGATGATTCTCCATTTATTTATTGATTGCTTTATCAATTGTTTAGCATATACTATAAATGACGATAAATTCTTGACTTGGGTATGAATTTTTTTAGCATACACTATATAAATGATTAGTCCGTATGAATAATCAAAAAGACTGCTGTGAAGTATGAACAACATGTACGAATTCTTAATAAATTCGTTCTGATTCTCACAATTACTCGCTTCTTAATGAAAGAGGCCGCTGTCGCACCGCAGGCATTCAAGTTTACTTAGCATACACTATATACGTGATGGCCATGCAACAGCAATAGCTAGCTAGCTAGTTACACGGCCTCCGGCATATGGCTCCTAAAACGTTAGGGTTTTTCCCGGTTCGGCTAGTATGGTTACGGGCTCCATACTTAGAGTATGGAGCCCTTCTATAAAGATGACACTAGCACTATTCAAAATTTCCTTTTTATTAAAACGGTTAATGAATAATTAGTTTTTAACAAATTCCTAATTTTTGGTCTTACCTTTTTAAACGTGATTCCCATTTATTAAGATTAACCAGTTTTTTTTTTTTTTTTATAAGGATTTTTGGGATGATGGTTAAGTAGCCAAGAAACTCAACAACAAACCAAAAAAATAAAAACAACGTCACAAGCTCGTTCACTCAATTTTGTGAGGATTTCATAAATGAGCTGGTGATGAATGTAGTTTACGTAACCTAAACATGGATAACGATGTATCAACTCCATTATTTCGTTGACAATGTAAATACATATAGTGATCAACAAGGTTACATCTCATCTTACGGTCCAAATCCTTTCAATTCCCATGCAAGCACCATCCGGTATAATAATAAATATTATTAAATGAAATACATAAGAAAGAAACAGGCTATGTCTCCAACATTAGCCCTTGAAATCATTAATACGCATAAACCATATTGGGGAAGAGAATGAATCGAATTTTGTAAACTAAAAACATAAGAGATACAAAGAAGTTTCATACAAAGTCTAATGATTGAGATCCAGTAAGGCAGTAACTAAAACAAAATGTATTATTCAATCAAATCTGAAACTACCTCTCTGTATGTAAATCCAACAAAGTAAATTCAAAGGATTAGGAACAAAAGGTATTAAAAATGAATCCAGATGGAAGACATTATAAATCAACTTATCCTTTGTTTCCATTAGTAGTAGTAGAGCGCCAACACCAGTACTAGAGGTTGGTTGCGAAACAGAAAATTCAATTTTTGAACAAAAGTAAATGAAAATATATTTATTATTTAGCAAAAACCAACAAAGCAAATAAAATAAGAAAGAAAATATATACTACCTGAATGTCTTTTTTGGGTGCCCTCTCAGAGTTTTTCTTGAAAGCTATATCCAATATGACTTGTACTTACCATCCTCTTCACCTTTCTTCTTCTTCTTTATCGGCGGATCCCTAATTTTAGTTTGTTCATCAACATTCCTTCTTTTTGGCTTTGGGACCTTTGACATTACCAACTTGTTTAGTTTCTGTTCTTGGCACTTTGTTGCCTCTGTTTCCCAAAGTTTTACGGTAGACGATGAGTTCTTCACACAAGCAGCCAAATGGCGTCTTACAATGGAACTAGACTCTTCATCATGGACCCCTTCATTGCAACAACAAGAGCTGTATTTGCTAGGTCACTATAACGCACACTTGAGGATTCATTGTGTCTGCTACTATTGGAGCCCCAAATTGTCAACAATAATACCGTCTCTTGCTTTCATAGTCCACCATTTAAGAAAGTAATTAGTAGGAATCTACGATATTTTCCTCGAAAGAAGTACTCGCAATGCATGAACACATAATATGCCTGTAAATTGAAAACCATTGCAACTACACTCTACTTTCTTTTCTTTTTTATCAAAATGCACTTTGCGGTCTTTGTCATTCTTGAAGGGAACTAGCATCTCCACCTTATGAATAGAAAATCAAATCATTTTCACTTTCAATATGTTCCAAATAACAACCAATTTTTTAAGCTTGTCTTGAAACATTTTGAAAATTTAGAAGTATATATCTTGAATGCTTGCCTTTCGAAAGGTATTACTGGATACTAAAGCAGGTTTAGTTATTTGCTTACGATAATACGCTTGAAGCTCTTTCTCCCTCCAGTTCATTCTCCGCTTTCTCATATTGCGTTATAAAATCATTTATGCGGAAATTTTGAGTTCACATAACCCTTAACAAAACTATTAACACTTTCACTTCTTTGTGTTGATGTCATTCTGCACAAAAATGTTCTCTTCCATACCACGGGAGCCCATTTCTCTCGTAAAGAATACAAGTTGGTTAACCATTCATTTCGGACAAAGAGTACTTTGTAATCATAGAAAACCAAAGTGTCTCAAACTCTTCTTGATCTCGGCATCAGACAGCAACTTTGAAAATCTTTTACGAAATCTCTGTATTTGCTTTGCATAAATGTGAGAGAGATGCTTTCTTTGCATTCGATATATGTGCCACAAACACAAGCGATGATGTGTATACGGCATAACTTTGCTCTATGGCATTACCAATTGCTTGGGCAGTACGAAAAAATAGTTTTGGATGTTTTTCGGACATTGCACTAAGAAATGATTGGAACGCCAAACAAATGATTAGTTGTTTCATCTACAAGTAAGGCCATCCCAAATAACAGACATTCCGTGATGATTAACACCCACAAATGGCGCACATGGCATGCTGTATCTATTAGTCTTAAATGTGGTATCAAAACAAACTACATCTCAGAAAAATCCATAATCTATTCTTGCTTTTGCATCTGCCCAAAATAAGTTGCATGCTTGGTGGTTTTCATCCACTTGTACTTCATAAATAAAATGTTGGATTTTCTTTTCTTCATACGCTGAAATAATTTAAAGCAACTTGAGCATCCTTCTTTGTATATCTCCTTCGTCTTTTAAACCTCGTTCTTGCGATCAATTTGGGTAAAGTTCAAATGTTGTGGACCACCAAGTTCACCACTCATAATACCAAATATCTGAGTTGGTCCACAACCTCCAGAATGAAGTGATTCCATAAATTTAGCTTGTTGCGGCAATATCTTCCTTTGGGACCTTAGAAGATGTGCCTCTGTTGAATCTACAAATTTGTGGTTATGTTCTTCGATGAATTTCGTTACAATAAATTGATCACCCTTAGCAATACAGATGGAAATGCGTGCCATACATCCCGTACGCATATCCGGGCGTGCCTTTGTGGTGTCCCTTTCTTGTGTCTCTCTTTAAAACCTTGTTTGAGCGAAAAGGATGACCCTTTTTCAATTTTATCATCTTTTTGCGTTTAACTGACACCTCTACGAAATACTAAAACCAACTCTTCTAGCATACTTGATTGTAGAAGTCATACATTTTCTCCTCTGACTGAAACACAGTTCCTTTTACGGGTATATCATAAGCTAATCTGTTATGTGAACTTTTTTCTAAAACTTCTTCAGATAATAAGTTATGTTCATCAATTACATCATTTTATCTAGAACCAACATTAGAGAAATCACTATCAAAATAAGTTATGAAGTCATTATCATCATAAAGTAAAATAGTTAGGGTTTTGATTACCTGCAATATCATCGTCACTGCCTTCCGACTCTAGTTCCCATTGACCATCATTGCATTGATCTAAATTATTGGAATTTTGATCAACTACTTCTTCTGGTATGAGATTAAGATCCCACTGATTAATACATTCTCTTCCCGACATCGATTTCACAAGTATTAATGTTTTTTAACAAAGAAGACGAGTAAGATTTTTATAAGGAGTAATGTATTTCTCTAGGGAAATCGTCACGTTCGTAAAGATTTTCTAAATTTTTCTTATCATTAAATATTTTTATTTTTTTTCTTTTTAGGAAATTTGGTCAATCTTATAATAAATGGGAATCACGTTTAAAAAGGTAAGAACAACAAATTAGGAATTTGTTAAAACTAATTATTCATTAACCATTTTTAATAAAATGAGGCGTTAAATAGTGCTAGGTGTCATCTTTATGGAAGGGTTTCATACTCTAAGTATGAAGCCCGTCACCATACTTAGCTTCGAACCGGGTTTTTCCTTCATTAAAATATATAATGAGATTACGAAAAATCAACAAAACAAATAAAAAAAAGAATGGATGTCATTCTACTCATTTGACAGTGCCATGCAGAACTTCCGGCTGTAGTGAAGCGATGATAAAATGCAAAACCCATTACTTCGTCCTGATGGATGCATAACCCCAGCTTTGCCTTGGTAATCTTTTGGATTTCAATTCATATGATAAGGTGCATAATCGACAGGTTTTGAGTCCAACTTGTCTAATCATGCATACAACCAATCTAATCGAATCTTTGACCACTGACTAGTGACACTAGTCAAGAAATATGATCGAATTATATATTATATCTAGAAAAAGAGGAACCATATATAATAGTTGCATGGAGTAACGAACGCCTCTTCTTTTTTCTTCCATTGTCTCTCCTGATAACAAAAAAATCTTTATTGAGGCACAAATTCAACAAGGTCCCATATGTACAGTGTGTGTTTATGTCAACACTGTTCACTAACCAAAACCAAAACAACAAACAAGAACCATCAAGATGCTAGCGAGCAGGCATCCACTCACATCATATATATGCTTTTTACTCTTATCTCTTCTCTTTCTCTCAAAAGATCACAACCTTACTGTTGTGACCCTGGGACACAGTGCCAAAAGGTAGAAAAGCACTAATTGCTATTGCTAGTCATCAGAACGTGAAAGACTGTGTTTTTGTCTATGTGCCATTTTAGCTTTTTTACTTGGCATACGAGGTGTCATGCCAGGTATATCTTCCGTTGTGCCCTAAACACACCTTTCCAAGAATCCTACACACTTCTCTTGTGTTCTGCTTGTGCTACAACCAGCTAAACACCATGCTTAGAATATATATATGCCTTTGCTGCACTATATCTATGTTCATTCACAATCATCGCCACTCAACCAAAATCAACTCTCAAAACTTGTCATCATTCTTATCTTCTTTCCTTCACTTAGCCTTATCAAGATTGAACTCTTGTTTATTGAATAACCTATGGCAGCCATATCAATGTTGTTGATGATGAAGTTAAGAAAGAATGTAGATGGCGATGATGATAATGATAACGATTATGCACCAGCTGCAACAATAGTACCATTAACGGATGAAGATAGCGATGATGATGATAATGGTTATGATTATGCACCTGCCGCGTCTATGGAAAATGATAGTGATGATGATGATTATGACTATGCTCCAGCTGCATAAACATCGCCGCTATGAATTGCACCGATGATTAACCGTCAACATCATTCTAGCTAGCAAGATCTATTAGACCAACGGCAGAGGCATTAACCATATCTTTTGAAGCTTCTGAAAATTAACCGTGCAGTATAACAGTTGCGGACCTGCAGTCATTTATAGGAGTAGGAGACCCTAATTTTATAAGGTAGGATTTGTTTTTCACCTGCGGGAATTAAGGATTTATATGTAATTCAATACGAGGTCCACCTTGGATGAAAGATTAATTAAATAAACAATAATTTTTTCTTTTATAATTTTTCAGCTTTGCCTTGTGAGCCGAATCTGCAAATGATTTATCACAAATTTATATCATTTGTGAGCCGAAAAAATATTTATCACGATTCAATATTAGTCTTGTACTCAACATCAATCTTGTGAGCCACGAGTTAATAATTGACAAACAAAAGAACTGTATGATTCAAAATCTATATCATGGCCAAATATATAATATGTAAGCGAAGCAACCGTCTTTTTGATCTAATATTCGCTCTGTAATACTCATAATCTGAAATTTGCATTAGGACCCTATTAAAATAGGGCATCCAACTCAAAAGGTGTGATGAGTGGAATGGTCTGATAAATTATAAACCGCAGGATCTTAAATAATCCAACCATGTGGAACTAATAATCTCAACACGCCCCTCACGTGTAGCCTCAGCGGGTCTTACAAACACGTGGACAATTAAATCGTGTGACGTGGAAACACGTGGACAATTAAATCGTGTGACGTGGAAGTAAAGGTGCGGTCAACTGACTCTACATAAATAGCCTACTCTGATATATTAAAATACGGGCATCCAACTCAAAACCAATTGGCAATGAGTGGAGAGACCCTAATAAATTATAAACCGCATGATCTTAAATAACCCAACCATGTGTAGGACTAATAATCTCAACATACCCAAAATTTATTATTAGGACGCAAAATGTTTCCTAATACCCAGACTTTACTTAGTAACCTTATGCCTAGCTACCTCGTTAGCGTAAAAAGTAAAAACTCCACTGCAACCCAAATTAAAGTAATATGGATTTTAACCCACAATTTTCCAATACATTCTCTTGTAAAATAGAGAAAGGGAAGAAGAAGACACAAAATAGAGGGGAAGAAGAGAGAGATTTCTTATTCATGTGTGTATGTTTACAAAGGTTTAGGACTCTATTTATAGATTTTACATATTTGGTGCCCAAGTAATGGGGTCCCACTAACGTGGGCATCTACCAAATAAACTTCTGTTTATAACACTCCCCCTAGAGGACCAATGTATCTAAGCTAATTGCCTCATTAAAACCTTATCGAAAAATCGAAGGGACAAAACTCGACCAGGAAGGGAAAAGAGTACGATTATGAGAAAACTTAGAATAGAGTTGGACATGCATATGTTGCCTCGTTAAAACTTTGACAAGGAAAACCCGATTAGGACAAAACCTTGACGAAGGAAAAAAAGAGTACAACGTGATAGTCAATAAAATACCTTTACTATGATGCTCCCCGATAATTACTTCATTTGAGTCTTGGCTTGCAAAATCTTGAGTCGACACTTCCCAATTTCGATAAACAAATTTCTTGAATCTTTGAAACTGACAATGCTTTTCGTGAGAAATGCGCTTGATTGATGAAGTCTTCTTTTGCGTTAGTCTTAATAGTAGTGTTTACGAGTCTTCATGTTTCTTTTGTACATTAAGTACTTGTGTCTTGGATTGCTAATTTCTTGGAAATGATTTGCAGAAATAGTTGATGTAGTTTCTTCAACAATATGAATACCTTATTATACATGAACAAAAAATGTATTTGTTAAAAGGAAATCCAAATTCTTAGGAGATGATTAAGTTGATTTGGTTTAATCAAATATGGGCATCCACTAAACAACCAAAATTTATACAACTCCCCCCTTGGATGACCATCATGTTGAATTAATTTATCTCACTAAAACCTTGCCAATAAAACCCGGTGGTAAAAAATTTGGCCGAAGGAAAAAGAGCACAAATATCAACATTTTGAAAAAGAAAATCAAACGTCAACGAGATGTTGCCTCGTTAAAACCTTGTCAGAAAAAACCGCATGGGATAAAACTCAAGCTTGAAGGGAAAAGAGTACCACTTTTGACGTAAATATGGATGCTAACCCAACTATATGAGTTTTATAAAAGAAAAGCATCAAAATAATAACTCTAGTGTATTTCAAAGACGAGTTTAAGCTAGCATAATTCTAACTGCAGATTTAACAAAGAAATAAGAAAAAAAAAATAGAATTTATGCTGCTAAATCGTGGATTTTGGTGTTTTTAAGGACTCCTCAAGAGACCCACAAAGTTGACAATCATCAACTAATTAATACAGTTCGTGCTTTTGTATGTTCTAAAAACACATAGAGGATTGTTTCAACCCGACATAATCGAGTCAAGTGGTCGCAAAAATATAATTTGAATCCTACAAAGGATTACAAATACGAATATAGTCTCTGGATACATAGGATTCATTTAAAGACTACCACGCCAAATGCATCATACAAATAGAACAATTATTAAACCAATCCTAGGTTTGAGAAAAAAAATAATAAAACCCTCAAATCGTTTTTACAAACGAAAATATTTCTCATATAAAGACGCAATATCACTACACCAACCTGTAATTAATAGGCTTGGCATGTTTAAGGTGTTAAGTTTGGATCCAAATTGAATCCATCGAGAAATTAATCACCAACTTGGATTATATGCCAACCAATCACATATGTCGATATTTCCCAGCAGAGGGGTTGACAACCACCATCTTTTATTATTTCAGTAGCTACTATAAATTAATATTCTACAATGTTAACTAACTATGATCCCCACAATTCTCAAGTATATGCATATCTTGAAAAATTCACAAAAATATCGGGTGCAAGCGCCATGGGCGTTATAATCTCTATTATTCAAATGAGGAGTTTTGAGAATGTGAATCGTCTTATCATAAACTCGTTGGAGCATATTTGTAGCCTATAAAAAAAATGCCACATGCTTGGTAGATGTGAATGAATTTGCATTTTCAAATGGCATAAGATTATTGGAAAGCTAAATGAGATTTTTTTCACGCCTATTTAATGGCATCCTTTTTCGATTTGATCATGGTGGGAGAGAAGTGATATAACCTTTAAGTTAATTAATGCCCACCTTTAATAGCATAGAGTCTCCCGATTACGGCGGAAATTGTTATCTCATATACGAAAAAAATCGTAGAGTATTGGTCCGATTAATTCAAGGACACAAACTCATAATAATTTGAGTTTTAACAATACCGGGTTGGGAGTAGATAATGACTTCAAAGTCATAAAAATGTCCAAAAATTGTAGTTTATACAAATTGAACATCAACCATATATGGATATATTGGTTACAACCAAAATATGCAAATAAAATCTCCAATAATTTTGTGACCTATAGGGCCAACGAGAAATATTCATTCACTGTAGAATAATTACAGACATTTTCTTTAATAAAAAAATAAAAAATAAAATTATCTCAAAGATCAATTTAATTAAGTCACTTAAGGAGTAATTAAATAGGCTAACAAGCCGGGTGCACAACCTTTGATCTTTTGTGTTCTATTCCAACTACTAGTGGAACAATTTCAAATTTTAGAGAATAATTACCACGAGGAAAATCAAAATTGCTCAACATCCCTAGGGAATGTAGCAATTCCTCGTTTCGTTGGTACGTGTAATCGGGTTATACCCTAATAACGACATCTCATTCTAGGGTCAATAGAGAAAATGTTTCTTTTAAGAACATAAAGAAATCATTATCATTATTTTCTTTTTGGAAAGAATCCACTTTGTGGTTGACTAATGATAGTTTCTTGTAGGGAATAGAAACCAATCAATGCTCCTTGCAAGAAATAGATCCATTAATTGGATTAAAAATAATTTAGAATGCCAATTTATTTACATCTCATCCCGAAGAATCGATAGAGAAAATCAAAATTAAATGATATACCAAAATTGTATCGACGACATAAAGAAACAATCGTTTTATATAGTCATCGCATATGGAATCCATTTTATCACTGACAAAGGGTTTCTTGTAAAAAAGAATAGAAACCATATGACTATCACATGATCTTTATCTACCAGACAAAGATACCAAATTGAATTGGTCGTAGATTTTTCAACCATGCACGTGATTATTTACCATATAGATAATTATATTGCGATAACATCATTCTTTAGTGATTACAGTTTCATTAAAAAATAGAAAGCAAACGTTTTTAGATGAATTTTTTTTTTTCTCTATAAAAAACTTAGAGAAGAAAATATCAATTTTGGTGATTACGATTTCAGTAGGGGAATAGAAACCTCAATCCATCTTCCGTTGACTTCCAGAAAGAGGGGATAAGAGAAGAAAGGGAACCAAAACTGATCACCCATAACCAACCATGTAATTACAACGAGTAATCTTTATTATTAAAAAGAATTACAACGAGTAACTTTATTATTAAAAAGAAGAGAAGATATAATAAACCGTAACAGTGGTATTGAGCCAACCAATATCAATGTCATAACGTGGTGTAGCACCTCCGTCCTCCTTAGTTTGAGGCTTTCTCTTTATTCATTTATTTTGGTGGTCGCATAAGCCCATAAAGTGATCGTTTATCTCGTTATATGATACAGCCAACAAAATTTTAGTTAGAATCCTTTTAATAATAATAAATATAAAAAAGTCAAAAAGGAAAACTAAATCAAGATAAAAGGATTAGATGTGGATGTAAATCTCTATGCTTCAACGAGTCAGTTGGTAGAACAACGTGCATAATAACGTCTTGTAAAATAGAAAAAGGGAAGAAGAAGACACAAAGTAGAAAGGAAGAAGAGAGAGATTTCTTATTCATGTGTGTATGTTTACAAAGGTTTGGGACTCTATTTATAGAGTTTATTACATATTTGGTGCCCAAATAATAGGGTCCTACTAAAGTGGGCATCTACCGAATAAACTTCTGTTTATAACACATTCTCTATTTTCCGAGTTTCCGCAATTTTTTTCCTTTAACAAACGAAAACACCAAGATGCTTTTCAAAGACATCCACTCACATCATTTATGCCTTCTACAATTATCTTTCTCTCAAAAGATCACAACCTTACTTTCCTACTATTGTGACCCCTCGACACAGTGCCAAAAGGTAGATTGGTAGCACTTGCTATTGCTAGCCCTCAAAACGTGAATGCGAGTGTTTTTAGTCTATGTGCCATTTAGCTTTTTACTTGGCAGACCATGTGTCATGCCAGATATATCTTCTGTTTTTCTAAACGCACCTTTCCAAGAATACTACACACTTCTCTTTGTGTTATACTTGTGCTACGACCAGCTAAACACCATCCTTAGGGTATATATGTACCTTGTTGCACTATA
The DNA here is from genome assembly GCA_023531295.1 of Papaver armeniacum. Taxonomy (NCBI): domain Eukaryota; kingdom Viridiplantae; phylum Streptophyta; class Magnoliopsida; order Ranunculales; family Papaveraceae; genus Papaver; species Papaver armeniacum. Next base: position 20,737 of record JAJJWW010015568.1, read on the forward strand.
TCTATGCACATTTACCATCAATCACCACTCAACAAAAACCATCCTTGGATGAAAGATGTTGAAAATTGTTACAAAATTTGACCTAGATCGTCCCTCAATGATACCACGAGAAAACCGTAATAAATGTGTCGATCAGTGGATGTAATGTTATTACACAGTAATGATTAGGTGTCTTACACAGATAGGAAGGAGAGGTATTAATACCCTAGTTAGCAATTCGGGGTACGGGTAGTAGTTCGGGACGGCATACATGCGGGAATTATACGGATTGGATAGGTCGGATTCGGTTAAAAATCCGGTCAACAGTTCGTTGTTCGGACAAAGTAGTTCGAGCGGCATACGTGACGTGCATATTCGTTTTATAAATGTGAGTTCGACACTTAAAATTTGGCCACATATATGATAAAGTGATAAGTATTATGACCTTATTACGAGACTAATAAGATGGAAAAAATATTTTAGCGTGATTATTTAACAAGAAGTAAAAATTTAATCGCATAAATGTATTACAAACGAATTTATAGACTTTTAAACAAAAATCAACACGTAAAACTTTGATTAAACAACTACCAACGAAAATTTTAATCGAATAATTGTATTTAAATATAAAGTATATACAAAATCAAATAAAAACCAATATGATCAGAGTTACCTAGGGAGAGCGAGATTGGGCGTTCGAGTCTAGTTCGGAAGTATCATTCGGATTCGGTCAGTTCGAATAGATTCGCGAATCATTCGTGAGGTCCATATAATCCGGGAACTAGGTTCGGAGTTCAAATAGTTCGCAAGTATCATTCGGATGCGGTCAATTCGGATACGTTCGGGAATGATTCGGAGAATTACTAACTAGGATTAATACAGACCAATAGACTACAGTCAAGTCAATGAGACTTGACTTATACATGACTTTTCCTAATAGTGTTGTTGACGAAGTTAAGAAAAAATGTAGATGGTGATGATGATAATGATAAGGACTATGCACCAGCTGCATCAATAGTACCAACATTAACTGATGCAGATAGCAATGATGATGATAATGATAATAGTTACGATTATGCACCGCTGGCGTCTATGGAAAATGATAGTGATGATGATGATAGTGGTTATGACTATGCTCCAGCTGCATAAATATCATCATGCTGATACAAATGCCTGGATTCATCATCCAGACCCTACTTAGCAATTCGGGGTACGGGTAGTAGTTCGGGACGGCATACGTACGGGAATTATAAGGATTCAGATAGGTCGGATTCGGTCAAAAATCCGGTCAACGGTTCGTTGTTCGGACAGTAGTTCGGAACGGCATACGTACGTGCATATTCGTTTTATAAATGTGAGTTCGCACTTAAAATTCGGCTTACATATATGATAAATTGATAAGTATTATGACCTTATTACGAAACTAATTTTATTTGTATATGATTTATAAGATGGAAAAAACATTTTAGCGTGATTATTTATCATGAAGTAAACAATTTAATCGCATAAATGTATTATAAACGAGGTTTATAGACTTTTAAACAAAAATTGACACATAAAACCTTTGGTTAAACAACTACCAATAGAAAATTTTAATTGAATAATTGTATTTAAATATAAAGTATATACAAAATCAAACAAAAATCAATCAACAAAACTCGTGAGAGAATTACCTATGGGAGAGCGAGGTTGGCGCGAACTAGGTTCAAGTTTTAGTTGGAAATATCATTCGGATTCTAAGTTAGTTCGGATACGTTCGCGAATCATTCGTGAGGTCCATATAATTCGGGAACTAGGTTCGAATTCAAATAGTTCAAGTATCATTCGGATTCGGTCGGTTCGGATACGTTCGGGAATCATTCGGGAATGATTCGTGAGAATTACTAACTAGGATCCAGACGCTAGAGTCATCATTAACCTTAACTTTTGTCACTGAGCATGCGGTCATCTATAGAAAGAAGGCGCCAATGCGTGTTTGTTGGTCCTTAATTTTGGTCTTTTTAATTGTATCTTAACCTTACTATATTAAGGAGAAAAAAAATTTGTTTTGTTTCCACCTAAAAGTTTTGTTGATTTATTAGATTTAGCTTGTAAGAGATTAAATATTATAATATAATTGGTGACGTTAAGAATTTGATATTTTATTAATATTGTGGATCGAAATGCCAGGTTATTGTATCTAAATGTATAGGAATTGATAACTGAATTAGTGAGCATGTATGAATAGAAGTAATTTTTGTTAAACTTCTTTCAGTACAGCGGAGTTTCAAGCATACTAGATGCGCTAAAGAACTAGATCACCTAAAACCTACTTCCTGATCTAAAATACACATCATACACGTAAGGTGAGTCTGTGACTCAAAATCTGTTTCCTGATCTAAAATACACCTTGAGCGAAAATCTGTATCATGACTTAAAATCCCACCTCCTGGTCCACCTAAATATCTGCAAACATATTCTCCATGAGCTCGATTTTGCCCTGTGAATTACCAAATGGTACTTCACCCTAAAAATGGTCTGCATAATTGAGGCCTATGTTGTGAAAGGCGCTCTAAGCGCTGAACCAGCGCCTAGGCAAAAAGGCGCCTAGGCGCCAAATTATGCTTGTTATTGTTTTTTCCTAATTTTCGGGAGCTGGGCTTGGCGCCTCGCCTTGCCCAGCGCCTTTTACAACATAGATTGAGGCCATGACCTCGTGGAAAAGTTTTGCTCGCGACTCAAATGTTACCTCACCCGAAATCCGTTCTGTAATTACGTTGTTGTAGTTCGCCCTACAGTGACACAAAATTGCTAAGTGACATAAAATACGCATTGAGACCAAAAGATAGCATGTTACCCAACCTAAAATATGTATCAGAGTCCGAAATTTTACTCGGTGGCACCGCATCGTGATCAAAATTTTAACCTGTGATCTAAAATCTAGATTGTGACCTGTAAAAGTTAGTGATCTGATTAATGTGCAACAAGGAGGTAGAATATTCAGCTACTTGACAACACTTTTATCAACACATACTGTAAAAACGACCCTCGACATGCGCATCTCAGCTGCTGGAAAGAATCCTATTCTGTATTAAAAGATACGATCACAAAATCGTGAAGTCCCAACCAACTGTGTACGGGCGTCTTTATGTCAACACTATGTACTCATAATATGCTTTCCACTCTCTCAACTCTCAAGATATCACACAGATTCTTTACTTTCCTAACATCTTGACCCCAGTCCAGTGCCGAAAGGTTGAAAGGTACAGCATTGCTACTTGCTATAGTTAGTTAGTCAAGAAAAACGTAAGGGTACTGACAATGCAGGTCTTGAAGCCTAATTGTCATTCTGCTTTTGCTTGGCATACTACGTGGCATAACAGGTGTATCTTTCGTTGCGCCTAAATGCATCATTCCAAGAATGTTACACACTTCTCCTTGTGTTATGCTTGTGCTACAGCCAGCTAACACCATCCTTAGGCTATATATACCTAGCTTATCAACTATGTTTATTCACTCACAATCATCAGTCGACCTAAACCAACTCAAAAACTTATTGTCATTCTTGTACACTCTCATTTTCTTTTCTTAGACTTATCAAGATTGAACCCTAGTTTTACTTAATTTATTGAATAAGCTAGCTATGGCAGCCATATCAATGTTGATGATGAAGTTAAGAAGGAGTGTAGATGACGATGAAGATAATGATAATAGTTTTTGTTTATGCACCAGCTGCATCAATGGTACTAGTTGATGCAGATAGCGATGACGATAGTGATGATGATGATTATGGTTATGATTATGCACCTGCTGCGTCCATGGAATATGATAGTGATGACGATGATGATGATGATACTGGTTATGACTATGCTCCAGCTGCATAAACATCACGCACGATGAAATACACGCATAATTCACCATCAATACCAATCCTAGCTAGATTTAGCATAAGTTTTGCGGTATCTGATAATTTTGCAGTCATTTATACAAAGAAGGCGCCAATGTACGTTTGGTCCTTAGTTTTGGGTCTTTTTAATTGTATCTCAAGTCTTAACCTTAAATATTTTTAAGGATTTTTTTCTTTCCCTAAAAGCTTTTTGCGGATTTATATCAATTTTATATAATTGTTTCAAGGATTTTATTTTATTATTAGTTAAGTGGTTCGTAATGCCAGGTTATATATTGCATTCAAATATACAAGGATATTATCAAATGGAAGTAGTTTTTGTAACATCCTTCATTATATGGAAACCTACCAGGCTAAATGACAATTAAAGAAGATGAAACACTCGATCGAACGATAGGTTTTTCAGAGGTTATTAATCTTCTGCTAGCTGTTGGTGAACTTTGAGATCATCATGAAGTTTAGTGAAGGCTATAAGGAAGTGCGACTGATAAACCATGGGTTGGTTTGAGAGAAAAGATCAATCGTAAAAAGAAGAATTTAGTTGAATCTCCTAAATCTCCATGAAAGAATGCAGTTAACTCAAACAAAAAGACCCGGCAGACCAGATCATCTATACGGCCCATAACCGAAGACAAGACCTGCATTAGTTATGACCTAAAATTTGGTGAGTCTGTGACCATCCAAAATCTAAGAAACTCTATCTAGTGATTCATCTAAAAGCTACCACATGGCCTCAATCTTTGCCCGACATTATTCCTTGACCAAATTTTTGCATTGTGACCCAAAAATGAAAAAATTGCTTGGGATCTTCATCATTAATCTAAAGTTGCGAGGGAGAGTGGAAGAAAGTGTTAGAGAATCACGTAAAACTTTTAAGAAAGTTAATTACGTAGTACAGTAGTACAAATTTTCAAGAAATAAAGAACAGTACAATAGTACACAATGAGATGAAACAAAAAAACCAAGGAGGTAAGTGCCGGTGTGACCCAAAATCTACTGCACGACTCGCCTGATGAACCATGGGTTGGTCAAGGTGCACATTTTGATCTGAGCGAGAGAAGGGGTTGTTCTTGATGGTCTTGTTGAAAAAAAAGAAGAAGAAGGAGGAGGAGAAGAAGGAGGAGGAGAAGGAGGAGGAGGAAGAGGAGGTGGAGTGAGAAAGAGGAGGCATTGAGAACTTTCGATACAGTCATAATCTATTTACCTAAAAGTCCGCACCTTAACCCGAATGTGCAATGAAAATCCGATAATTGACCTAAAAGTCGCTTTTGAAGTTTTGATTTGCCTCGTGGTCGAAAGTATTTATTGAATGTGAGACAAAAAGAATCATGTGTGATTCAAAATTTATAATTTCCTTGGTACCTAGCTAGTTTTACTTATTCCAAAGTCTATCATTGTGATCGTGTAGATACCCTAAAATTAGGAGAAGGGTAAAATAGGAATTTCTCCCTAGAACAAACTAAGATACCAAGGAAATTATAAAGAGAGATGGTGAATGAATGAGTAGAGCTTTGGTGTGACCGGGTAAAGTGTGGAGGAGGAGATACAGCGAGTGAAGGAGCGGAGATGAAGGAAGACGGGGAAGAGCGGAGGACAGAAGTGATATCAGCCTTGGTCGCGCGCAGAGCATGTAAGATGGGGAGATAAAGCAAACCACTTGGAGATGAGCCACGCATGAAGATTTTGCGTGATGGATAGAGACAAGTGGAAATTGGATAAATAGCCCTCCTTTTAGAGGGCTTTCATAAACACCCTTAAGAAATTTTATAAATACCCCTAGTGGCATTATTGAAAATTTCATTAAAAACATAATTTGTATAATTCCGTATGTAGCCTCTTTCTCTCGGTGTCTTTCTCCTTCGCTTGTTACAACAGAAAAAGGATCTCATTGCTCCCACCACCATCATCTCCATCGCTCCGCTCCGCCACCACCACAATCTCTATCGCCGCACGACAACCAACCTCCTCCATCGCGTCGCCACAACTATTCGGCAATATATCACCATTTACACCGGCCGATTTCAACCGGTTTGAAACCAGATCTAGAAATCAATTTGATTTTTGTTTTCAATTTGGTAATTTCGATTTGAGATTAATATTTCGAGGATTGTGAGTTGAAGATTCAATGATTTGAGCTTTGTTGATTCTAAAACTGGTAAAATTCAACTTTATTTTTAGGTTTAGGTTTTGAAATTTATGAAACAAAATTTTGGTTTTAAAAAACTTTATGATGAATTCGTAGGGTCAATAACGGTGGTGGGTTGGTGTTTTAGTCGTGGATTGGTGGTGGATGGTGGTGGTGTTGTTGTTGCTACGGTGGTGGTGGTGGTGGTGGATATTGCAAAGCAGCGGTGTTTGGTGAATGTCATTCTTTGTTGGTGACGGTGACGAATGTTTGTTGCACCGGCAGGGTATGGTAGTGGCTGTTATTGATGAGTTGATGGTTTTGTTCTGGTTTTAATTTTGGTATTGGTATCGGTGAGTTATTGGTTTTTTCTGTTGGTATTGAACTAACCAAAACTGTTTTAAACTGCAGAGAAGCACACTCCCAAATGGGATCTGGAGACAAAGAATAGGATAGCTTCAATACTTATGAGAGACGTAATAGGAATCTTGCCAAGTATGCATTGCTTATCTTCTCCAACCGAAAGAGGTCGGCCAATTCACGATTCCGTAGTGCAACTGTATGCAACAAGGTCAGTTTAATTTGATGTTGGAGAAAACATTTTACTTATCTAAATATGTACACCGAACATCTGTATGTTGTGTTTAAATGTTATTGGTTAGCATAGTGTTAACTGTGCATCATCTTTTTACACCTTCTTGTTGACAGTCATCATGAGTTTCTTTTTGATAGTTAAAAGGAAGAGTAATGCTTCTACATTTTTATGGTCATCGGTGAGTAAAAGCACATTAATTAGATTAGCCACCATTTTTCAACATTTTTGGGCCACCAGATTTACGTCCATCCACACCTTTCCTAAGCTATACATAGCTATTTGTGAGTTAATCCAAATTTTCCAAAAATAGTTCAGGGTAAGAATTTTCTGTGAGCAATTTGGTAGTTCAAGACTTCATTTAGTTTAGATGTGCGTCGTTGTTGCTTTAGTGCGATATTTGAACGCAAAAACATCAAATAGCTTATATGACCTTGTGGTGCAATGGTAGCATAATCGGACTATATTTGAACTGTAAAAACATCAAATAGCTTATATGACCTTGTGGTGCAATGGTAGCTAAAGCCGACTTTCATGTCGGAAGATGCGTGTTCGATTCACGTCGCGTTCACTCATTCTAATATGTCAATTTTTGGCGTCAACTTGATATATGGACTGTTCAGTTTGTTTTAGGAAAGCCACTAACTAGGTATTTTTGTACTTGTTTTTCTATTCTCCATTTTGTTTAGGGAATAAATAGGAGTTCGATTGATGATGGTTGTGCAAACAAAGAAGGTAATACGATGAAGAGATTGATAAATCCAATTGATTTAGGTTTTTAAATTTGTTTCACTCCATTGTTCATATCATTTCATTTGACAATATATCTTGTCCTTCATAATCATACTCATGTTGCTTTGGTTCAGATAGTTTTATTTTACTTGGATAGTGTGAAATTGAACCGATCCACGTGGTGCAATGGTAGCACAATTGACTTCATGTCAAAAGATGCGTGTTCGATTCACATCGGGTTCACAAATTTTAGGATCAACTTTGGTTGTTGACACTAGATTTTGGGGTCAACTTTGGTTGTTGATACAATATTTGGGATCAACTTTGGTTGTTGATACCATAACTAATTTGCACATTTTAAGATTTTGGATTTTGGATTTTGGGATCAACTCGGTTGTTGACACCATATTAGTTATTTATTTTATTTTTCGATTTTTGTTTGGGGATCAACTCATCAGGTTGTGACGCCATAGTTTCATGATCAACCGATTGTTGACACAATTTTTGTTTTTCTTATTTTATGATTTTTGTTGTTGGGATCAACTTCGGTTGTTGATACCATGTTATTATTATTTTTCGATTTTGTTTTTGGAATCAACTTCGGTTGTTGACACCTCCTCTGCGGTGGTGGTGGTGGCGGCGGCGGCGGACCGGTGGTGGCGGCTAACTAGTGGTGGTGGACTGGTGGCGACGGCGGTGGCGGCTGACTAGTGGTGGTGGCGGTGGTTAGTGGTGGCGGTTGGTAGGTGGTGCTCATTGAGCGGTGGCGGTGAAATGATAGTTGAATGTTGGTGTTGGCGGTGGCGGTGAAATGGTAGGTGAATGTTGGTGGTGGTGCATATGTGGTGGTGGTAGAGAAAGAAATTTGTTGCATTTTGAAATTAAGAAAGATATTATATGAGTGAGAGTATTAAGGTAATATGTTTTTTAAATGGATAAGATTATAAATGATAGGGGTATATTTGTTGTATAAGGGTGTCCATTATCCGTTAAAAGTGCCGGGAAAAAGGGATATCAGCAAGGACATGGGTGGGATCGGACGTACTAGCTTGAGAGAGCAGTCATTCAGTCAAGTTAGTACACATGTATGGCATCAGAGAATTTATGATTACTATAAATAGTGTCTGTGTAAAACTTAAAAGTGAAGTCTTTTCAGTGAGATTTCGACGGTGTACTAATGTGATTCAAAAATCTGTATTTTCGACGGTGTACTACTACTTTCTAGATTGAGTGTACCTTTTTCTATATTTGTATTTTACCTTTTCTTCCCTTTGGGGTTAATACCATTTTCAAACCCAAAATATCTAAGGGTCTTGTTAACTTGTATACCCGTATACACGTTAAGGTTTACTAAACGATAATTTTTGCATTGGAAACATCATTTGTTTGTTTTATTGCATTGAAAACAATAATTCTTTGCATTGTTATGTATTACTACCTGTAAGGCAAACCCTATGAACACTCTAATTTCTAGATAGAATCAATTCTAGATGAAGATTCGAAGCTGAACTTTGTAGTTTTCCAAATTTACCCTTCCTTAACTTTGCAGAGCATGAAAGTGAACTTGTATGTCAGTATATTTCAAGTCATATCTACGAGTAACCGAAAAATACCTATGTGATTCAAAAATCTGCCCCTTGACCCAAAACATATTAATGGTGGGTTTGGATGTAGAATTTTAAAGGTGTATTTATGGGTCCGAGGGATTTGATGGAATTACGTTTTCTCTCATTTGTGTTTGGTTGCCCAAATCCACGGAATTATGTTTCCGAGTGATTTATTTTTCCCAGCAAATCCTCCATATGGAGTCCGACCCCTCCCCCTAAGATTTGCTGGGAAACTTATCAGGGGATTTATGGACCCACATATATATATATATCAATGCCAAACAATACATGGGCTTTAACACAATTTTTTTTTTATGAATCTTAGAGAAACTGCAGTGGGCGACCAAGACCAAAAATTTGGGAAAAGATAGAGACGTAGTGGGACGGACTAAAGATCAAATACAGACTATACCAAATTTCCAGGACCAAATTTGGCCTTACCAAGACTAAAAAACCTAAATTTTAGTCGAGCGCTTGATATAGTGTTCGCCCACACCGGGCGTGATAGTATTCTCCCACACCGTGCTGACGTAAAGTTCACGCATCACGTAACCCCGCCCCATATATATTTTTTTTTTTTAGTTTATTGTGGGGCGTGGTTTATACCTCCGCCCACTCAAAAATTTAGAATGTTTATGGGGGCGTGGATTATACCAACGCCCCATTGTTTTTTGTTTTTTTTTGTTTTTTTTTTTTTTTTCTGCTTACGTTTTCAAGCAATCGCGAACGTGATACCCTCCGCCCCACATCAGTTTAACGTACTTCACGCCCCACACCGGACGTTGGTATAGTTTCGCCTCCACCAAAATTTAGTCTTCCTCCCAGCTGCGTCACTCAACGGACTAAACCCAAATTTAGTCTTTTTTTCCTCTTTGGTCTTTGGTTATACTTGCACCACTGCAGTTGCTCTTAGAATCTAACTCAGTTACCAAACATGCGAGGGATTTACGTGAATCCCAAAATTTGTAATCCCGTGAAATTATAAATTCCTAGAAATTGTGAATTCTGCAAACAAACCCACCATAAGTTATTTATAGTGGCTCAAAATTGGTTCGGAATACCAATTGATTTAAAATACGCCCTAAATCTGAAAGTTGCTCTTTACTTCAAATCTTTTTTTTTTTTTTTTTTGTTTTGGGTAAAAAAGTTGGTGCTGGCGAATTTCGAATTCGGGTCACTGATATCATCACCCAATAATTTTACTACTATACCAAAATGATATCGGCCGGTTACTTCAAATCTCCTTATACCAAAAACTGAGTTTCAAAGTAAATATTTGTCATCCAACCCTAACTCCACACTCTACATCATGAGCAAAAAGAAGGAAAATATAACCCAAGATCGTCCATTGTCACTCAAATATGTGTTGGTGTTCGGAATTTACTTAGTGCCACAAATCAACCCTTGACCCTTCGTAATCTACAACAGTATGAACTATTTGCAGAGGTGTAAAACGTCTTGGAGCCAGCCCGCCCACGAAGTCGCGTGCTTCACGTGCCATGTGCCATCTCGTGTCTTTGTACAACGATTTAAACATGATGTGTCGTGTTGTGCTTTACTAGTCAAAAGCTAGGCACGTGACACTAATAAACGTCGTGTTGTGCACGTGCCGCACACGTGCTATAAACAATTTGAAATCACCTAATGTATACATTAAGTCGGACATTATCACAAGAATTTAATTAGACAACATATCATTTGAAATTATTTCAAGTAAAATTAACAAGTTTATTCGATAAAAAGAAATAGCCCATCAAATATAAAATTGGATTATTGTCATGTAAATTGATGTCTTCAAGGCCAGGCTCGGCACAAACCAATTTACACCTCTAACTATTTGACCAAACTACTCAACAAAGCTTTTTATTCAACACATATTGTAAAAAGGGAGATCCAAATTTCAGCTGCTGGCGAGGATGATATACCAATGTGATATCTACTGTAAAAGAGATGGCACAAAGTGATATCCGTACTGTAAAACAGATGGCACAAAATCATGAAGTCCCCATCAACTAGGCACGGGCATATTTATGTCAACATTATGTACTCACCAAAGACCAAACTTGGCAACAAACAAGAACCATGAACTGCTTTTCGAAGGCATCCACTCACATCATATATGCCTTCCCCTTTCTCTATCTCTCTCTCAAAATATCAGACAACCTCTTTAATACATTCTTAATATTGTCCCCGGCTCCGGCCTAATGCCAAAAGGTATAGAGCCATTGGTAGTTGCTATATATAGAGCCATTGGTAGTTGCTATATAATTAGTCATTGAAACGTGAACTTGCCATGTAGGGCGTTTAAGTCTACCTGCCATTTTAGGTTTTTACTTGGAATACTACGTGGCATGCCAGGTACATGGTAATTGTATCTAAACGCACATTTCCAAGAATGCTACACACTTCTCTTGTGTTATGCTTGTGCTACAACCAGCTAAGCATCATCCTTAGGTATATATACCGAGCTGCACTGTATGTATGTTCATTCACAATCATCATTTAACAAAAACAAACACAAACACTTATCATTAATTCCGATCTCCTTCTCCCAGAAACTTATGGCAGCCATATCAATGTTGTTGTTGATGAAGTTAAGAAGGAATGTAGCTTGCAGTGATGATTACGGTTATGATTATACACCAGCTGCATCAATAGTACAATTAGTCGATGCAGATAGCGATGATGATGATGATGATGACGACGACAATGGTTATGATTATGCACCTGCGGCGTCTATGGAAAATGATGATAGTGATGATGATGATGATAGTGGTTATGACTATGCTCCAGCTGCATAAACTTCACCGCAATGAAATGCACGGCTATTTCACCATCAACATCAATCCTAGCTAGATTTGTCATAACATCCGGAAAGCAGAGTCATTAATTAACTACAAGTTTTGCAGTTTCTGAGAATGAACCAACATAGGTTTATATAGTATTTTGCAGTCATTTATACAAATTAAGAAGGCGCTAGTGTATGCACCGGTCCTAAGTTTTGTGGTCTTTTTTAATTGTATCTTTTCTTCTTTCTTTCTTTTTTATCAATTTTTAATTGTATCTTAAGCTCTTAATAACCTTAATAATTTTTAGGTCTAAACTTAATATCTATTCAAGTGGATGGATATACTAAGTTTACAAATTGAACTGTGTTTTTCAAGACTGTCAGGAAGACAATCTAGGAATGGAACAGAAAGAATAACTCCACTGTACGTGTGAAAAAAATTATCTTCAACTTGTTAGTGGGTTCTAAAAATTTTGATGCCTTACAAACGTATTTCGCATAACTGGAATGTGGAATGCTGTTATGATTCTTTTGAATATGTAATTGAATTCATGCTTGTTGTATCTCTATTTCAGTTTTAGTACTTTTATGGTGACATTTATTTCTTTTATTCAATAAACTTTATTTTTGGAGTCAAAGAAAAAAATGGATACGAATCAAATTTGGATACGCTTTTTTTTTTTTTTTTTTTTTTTTGAAGCATGAAAAAGAGGAAGAACAAACTAGATAGCTATTATACGTGGGATATTTGTACCCACAGTGAGTCATTTAATAGAATTTGCCCGATAAATTGTGGGAATGCACGGTCCCAAATTTAGATATGCTAAGTTGTTAGCGATGAATTTTGTAATAATTAGTTTTTCACGTGCGTGATGCACGGGTTTAAGCCCGCTTATGAAATATTGGATCCATATTTAAAAATTAAATCCTTTTAAAAAAAATAATATTAAAAATCATAAAAAGTATTAGCTTATGAGCTTAAAATCTAAATAAAGCATTCTATAAACTAATAAAAATCGGATGCAAATAATTTGTTTTAAGAAATTTATCCATAGGTTGTATTGCAATATCTTCAAAAGCTATTATTCTTATTCAACCTATATAAATTGATCAATATATTTGAATTTCTGGAGCTCATGCTTTTTTACTCTTGCCTCTTGTGGTCCACTACCCAATGATTATATTCCTTTACATCACAATAAATGTTTGAGATATTCTCAGTTCGACAATCGACTACTTTCATTGAATTATATTTCTACTCAATAATTGTAATTTCTACCTTGGACTTTATGATGGCACATCTTGCCAGACATGTAATATATACCATTCCCTTTGTCCAACCAAACCAAGTATCAAGAAAGCTTGGCAATCGAATATTTTGTCATGTTAACACCGAAATTAACATACATCGTATCAATTCTTGATAAACTTATGTAATTATGACAAAATATTATGTATTTACCTCGTTTCATTATATGCTAGCAATTCAACGCATTAGGTTTCAATCCAATGTAGTCAATTTTGTTGAGATGGTGAAAGTTCATTGGAAATTTTGTTTTCGTATTCAAATTAGCGAAATGTTAGATTCCATGAGACGGAATTTTGATGGAATTCTTGGTTGAAATTTCGATTGATTCACCTTTTGAAAATTTTTAAATATGCATGGATCTTGGGTTATATATATCTATGTACAATTATGTGTGGAAAATGTTTGATATACAAATTATAAGTATAATTTTTGGTAATTACTCCGAGAATTTACCAAGAACGTACCCAAGACAAAATTGTCCGGTATCTCGATCCCTACAGAGACTAACGAAGATCCGGAATTGACAACATTGGTTTCAACTATACTAAAACATTAAAAGTCTCTCTAGAAACTTAAGTTGCTCATTCCATATATTTGTGCTTTGAGGTCATACTCCAATACTTATTTCCCCCGGATTTATTAATGACACCATGCAAGTGCTTCGGTTACTAACTTCAAAGAATGATATAGCTAGTACGGTAGTATTTTGAAGCAATAGTAGTAATAATGATGTAATAATGTTAAATGCTTCATGAATAACTGTTAATTTTCATGAATGAGCGATGGATAAAGTTGTCCCCGAAAAGGTGAAAGCAGCTCATTTTCGTCTTTATAAACCATTCTTTCATCTTCATAAGTCATTGGTGTACAAACTATAGGATGCAGATTTACTTAAGACGTAGAAGTTTAGACGGACAACACTCACAAATCTCTTTATAGACCATGTTTAGTTGGCAAAAGTGTGTCTCGGCGCTCCATCCAACTTGGATTTGATATATGCCTCTCTTCGTGTGTATTAGTTTCGTGACCCGATTTTGCTCAAGGCGAGTCTATACTCATACCATTACCCGATTTTCATTTCTGCAAAATTAGCAACTATTACCAAACCCTCAAACTTTATCAACTTAGTTTTGGAAACAATATTAATCAATATCCTAAAATTTCTATAGTTTTTATTATATTATTCGATAACACACTATTTTGATAGCTATACTATTTGTTGCAATATTTTGTCCAGTATTTCCCTTAATTATGGATCAAAAAAGATATTTTTGTCCAGAGAATATTACATGTCCAGGAATAAAATTAATGTTTCTATGTTTTTGCTTTTGCACGATATGTTGAGAGCAAATATACGAAAATATTTTAGATTATCGTCTCTTTTGTTTGTTATGGAATGTTTTTTCCAATAATTTTAGTGTACAAAATTTGGGGCATATCAAAATATAACAAATTTAAAAATCCATTTTATTTAATTATTTTTTTATTTTATATCTGTTTTGTTTTAAATATGGAACTAATAAGATTAAGAAAAGTTACGTGGAAATGATGTTTACTATCATTATTTGTTTGCTCGATTTTTTATTTTGCTCGATTTTTTATATGCTAATCAATATTTGCTCCCATTTTTTCTGTTTCAAATTTTAATGATTTGTAATTTTTTTGTATGCAAACAGGATCAACAATAAAGTTGTTCACAAGAGAGACATATTATACAATCGAAAGGTTAGTATCCATGATTAATTTAATTTTTTTTTAAGTTTTTCATCATTGGAAGTGTAATCAGCGTGAATAACTTATTCGTTACCCGTAGCTTGGAGTTTTTTTTTTTTTTTTGAGGGTAATAGTAGCTTGGAGTTGTAATTACGCAGATTTTATTACAAAAACTGTAAATGGACATTGGACATTGGATTATTTTTTTTAATTCATATGATTGATCCAATTTTATGATGATATCGTGATGCACATTGCATATTTACTTTTATCATGATGAAACCGTTCTTTTTTTAGAAATGTTGAATTTTTTTATATTTGTTTTTGTTATGCTTCCTAGATTAATAAGATTTAGTAATTTTAGGTAATTATTTTCAGAAAATGTGATTGGCTAAATAATATTTCGTGGACCCAAAAAATTCTCCTGAAGTTCTATTGGTTGAAATTTAGAATGGTGGGGCCAAAATCAACCAGAAGCTCCGATTAACCACGTCGTTCTAAAAAACTCTGTTTTTATATAAAGAATTTTTTATTAATATTTTTTTGATTCTTACTAACATTTTTCTCTAAATTTCACCGAATTTTAATTTGAAATTTTAATCGAAAACTCTAGTCAAATTTGAGACTAGAACACGTTGAACGAAAGGAAAATAAAGATTGGTATATAGGTCACATTTTAGTCGAAAACTCACAACTGAACTCGCTTTGAGCTTGTACTCTGATGACGTTGTGAAGAATCCTAAAAATGTTGTGTGTGGACCAAAATCTAACCCCTTAATACTTTTGAAGAATCTTGAAAATAAACGGTAAAACATTGTGTGGATTTAATCAAAGGCAATTACAAAATACACCCACGCATGAAAGAAAAATATCGGAACATGCTGTCACTTATAATGATCCAATCAATGCTTCAAAGCCCTAAATAAGCCAATGAAAAACGATATATCTTTGGTTTTCTTTTTCCCGGTAAACTTGCTTATCAATAGTATATCATTTCCATGAAGTTGAACAGACACTCGGAGAATAAACCTCATGGCTGACCATCTCCAAAAATCTTTCTTCTCCTGTCTGTCATATGGTCTTCTCTTTCTCTTTATGTTGAGTTCCCCATACTACTCATCACTTCATAAGCACCAGCACAGTGTAGCATCGAAAAATGAATAAAAGAACATTTAAATCGAGCTCAACCAAAGCTCTACCATAATAATTAAGAGTTGATTGTGTAGTTTTCTCCAATATCTCGCTTGAATTTATGATCATTTCACTTCTATTTTTCCAAACTTCACTTCTAAAACCCTTACGCAAATATGTACTTAAATTCAAATAGTTCTTATAGGATGAAACTTTTTCTAGCAGTTGAAACTATACATGTTGAAGATTACATGACAACAAAGTTTATGTGATTGCTCATGCACACCATACGGCTTAGAGTGTGAATATTGTGAACTATAATTTTGTGTCGCTTCTTCTCAGAATATTAGAGTTGAGCTGAAATGGGCTTTGTACAACCATACAATAGTACACTCTACAGTATCTGGGCTTTGGGTTAAAGTTTCTTATGAGGAGAAAAAAAAGTTACAGTTGCCATCTCAAGGAAGGACTATGATTAATGCAAGAATTTTAGCTAGCTAGGGACTGTGGGTGCTCTAATTATGAGCTGAGCCATAATGAACAATCATTACAGAAACTCTAGGAGTGCTTCTTCAGACTGAAAAGGGTAAAGACTTGGAACATGGGGTCAAACAAGATGATTGCACAACTGATTTTAAACTGGAAGGGTGAAGCTATAATGATTACACCACGTACGGAAAATTAGAAGAATGATTTTTAATTAAGAGATAAATAAAAATGGAAAACCATGATACTCTTTTACCTGCAGTTTAATTTCATCAAACGAATCGTGGAGCCAACAATATGGCCTACGCTTTCGCAAAGTTGGGGTCAAGCAACAGTATTTACCATCGGTGGAAATTGGAAGTCTACCTCAGTGCTTTACTTTGTTACTACAAGCATCATTTCTTAGTTATTTTCCTTTAATTTCTTAGTTTTTCCTTTTTTTTTTTTTTTTTTGGAATAACTTTCGATCAAAAGGAGAGAAAAAGAAATTGGTCATGAGTTTGTCCGATCCCAAGAACAAAAAAAGGACCAAATATATTGAAAATGAAAAGACAATGCCAAAAAAAAAATAGACGGTTGCCCATTAAAATTACAAAAGCATTAGAAAGTAGCTAAAACAGTCCATAACAGACGTTATTACGGCGACCAATGGCATAGTTTTTCAACAAAAAATAAAAATAATAGTGCCAAAATAGAAAATAGCTAGCACAAACCTTAGGAAACCTGTTTATTTTCCTGTTTCTCATCTCCCTTTCATGTTCCATTTCTCCACAATACTCATTACATTTCAGTTTAAGAAAAAGATACAGAAAACAAAAAATTAGTGACTTGATAGATAAACTGTTGAAGCAAAAAAAACGAAAAAATACAAACAAAATAAGGTGAGTCGAATAAAAGTTGACCCAATGCTAAAAAAAAAAAAAAAAAAAATCAATTTTTGGAAAGTTGAAACTTGGAAGGCAATTTCTTCAGAGTCCTTAATAACTAAAGCCCACTGGAATAAGTTGTACTTCACCACACAAGTAACATGATCGGAAGTTTGAGGTTTGCGGTTGAAGGTCAGGCGAAAAAAACTCCACTAAAGCTGAGTTCGGCTGCCTGTGTTTTTATAAATATTAGTCGAACTACACTTGCATATGAGTTCGGCTAAATGTTCTTTTGATGTCGTAGCCGAACTTCATTTCTATGGTCGAAATCAGTTTATAAAATTTTCATTTTTTTTCGAATGTTTTGGCCAATTCAAGAAACATTAACTAAATTAGAAATATACTAAGTACATGAAACCCTCATTTTGAGTTCAACCATCTTAGGAAAAAAAAAAGATAAAAAAACCCAACATCCTCTTCTTCTTCTCAAAAATTAGTCTTCTAAAAACACCCGACTAATTAATAACCTCACTAACCATTAAATACCGTTCTTCCTTTATGTTAAGAGTTCCCCATTATACTCATCACTTTATAAACACCACAGCAATGTAGCATCGGAGATTGATTAAAACTCAATTGAGCTCAACCAAAGCTATATCATAACAGTTAAGAGTTGATTGTGTAGTTTTCTCCAATATCTCAAGTGTAGCTTGAATTTATGATCATTTCACTTTTTTTTTCTTCCAAACTTTACTTATAAAAGACAAACCCTTTTGCGAAATATGTAGGTAAATTCAAATAGTACTTATAGGTGAAATGTTAACCGGCAGTTGAGACCTATACATGTTGAAAATTACATGATACAAAAAGTTTATGTGATTGCTTGCTCATGCACCATATGGTTCTACTCAGAATATTGTGAAGTATTCTACGTGTCTGAAACACTATAATTTCGGTGATCCGCTTCTACTCAGAATTTTAGAGTTGTTTCTTATAAGAAAAAGAAAGTCGCCGTTCCTATCTCAAGGGATTATGTATGATTAATGCAAGGGTGTGGTGCTCTAATTATGAGCCATAATGACCAATCATTACAGAAACTCGAGGAGTGCTTCTTCCACCTGAAAAGGGTAAAGACTTGGAACACGGGGTTAAAGAAGGTGATTGAACAACTGATTTTAAACCGGAAGGGTGAAGCTCTCATGATTCCACCGGGTACGGAAAATTAGAAGAATGATTTAAGAGATAAAAGGAATCCCATGGTTCTTTTTTACCTACAGTTTAATTTCATCGATCGTACGATCGAGTAGCCAACAATATAGGCATATGGCTCACACTCAAGTCAGGCTCAAGCAACAATATTTACCATCGGTGGAAATTGGAGGCCTCCAAATCTACCTCAGAGCTTTCTTTACTTTGTTACTACAAGCATCATTTGTTAAATTTTTTTCTTTTAATTTTCTTAGTAAAGTTGTTTTTCCCTTTTCTTTTTCTTTGTAATAACTTTCAATCAAAGGAGAAAAAAAAATTGTTCTTGAGTTTGTCAAATCTCAAGAATGGGATATCCCCTGATTATTATTTTTACTCGAACACAAAAAAGAAAAAAGAAAAATGGTTGTCCCGATAAAATTATAAAAGCACTACAAAGTAGTTAAAATGGTTCATAACATACTGACAGTCTGAGAAAATACAACCTAACTTGGAAATCTGCAAAAGAGATCCTCAACACCCATCTCAAATGCCAGAGAAGATGGTAAGCCCAAACCCTAGCAAAAGTTGGGAAACAAAATGTCTTAGGATTAGTTTTTACGGCTAGAAGTGGCAAAGCTTTTCAGAATAAATAAAAAATTATACTCCGAAAATAGAAAATAGCTAGAACAAATATTACCAAAGCCGTTTATTTTCCTTTTTCTCATCTCTCTTTCTTTTTTGATTTCTCCGCAATACTTATTACTCCGTGGACACTCAAATGGAGATCAAACAAAGCTGCCCGGTACTTAAGAGTTCGTCCACTAGTTTTCTCCAATATCTCGAGCGCAGCGTTCACAAGTAATCTTTTCATTGATGTCCGAACTTTACTTCTAATACCCTTCCTTTGTATACGAGGTTTTTCTGCGAGATCTACAAACAAAATGTTCATCCAAATTCAAATAATACTTATAGAACGAAAACACAAACTCCCGGCGCAGTTAAACCTATGCATGTTGAAAGTCACATGACAAATGAAGTTTTTGTGATTGATCATGCACCACCTTGTGTGAGATTTTCGTGAACTAATATCTAACAATTATATGTATGGTGCAGACATGAACTCCATGTGTTGTTTGTGCATGCCGACGTATGGAGGAGGCCCAGAAACAGTTGATCAATTAATTAACCGTGTCAGAAACACTGTAATTTCGGTAATCCGCTTCTTATCATGATTTTAGAGTTGACTGTGACAATGCTAGCTCGATCAATTGAGGATTATATACGGAGGTGTGGCTGCCCAATGATGACAATAATGATTCGATCGTTTTGGGAGCTAACATACTTCAAAGTCCTTGATAACTAAAGCCCACCTAATAAGATGTACTTCACCATAGAAGTAACATGATCATAAGTTTGAGCTTTACATGTTAATAGGAATATTAGTCAACTCAAGTCAAGTCAGTCTTGACTTGAGTATCATTGGTCACTACCACATATTTGTGTCATGTCTGAATAAGACAGCTGTATTAAAAGTCTGTAATAAATATGTCTGAACAAGTTTGTCCTGTTTAATATTTTCTATTATCTGAAATACAATAACTCTTTCTTCTCATCTCTGCTACAATTCTTGTTTCTTGATCATCATGAGAACATAATAATTCTCATGGTATCAGATTAGTAACGATCCTGTTTTTCAATTGTCAACAAAGCTTAATAATTTTTCTCAACAATTTTTAGCTTCTGGGTAATATAGATTTAAAAACTTTCCCAAAATCAATTTTAGGGTTCATCCTGAATCTTTTATGGTAACAACTAGAAGAAATACTTACAACAGAAATAGAAATAACAACAGAACTCGAAGAAATAATATCAACAACAACAACAACAGCAACAGCGTTAATTCTATCAACATCAACAATATCAATACGGTTAATCATACTGAAGCAACAATGTCATCTTCCGCTTGTACTTCTTCACTTCCTTTTACCAATATAACAAATTTTGTTTCTATGAAATTGGATGGGTCAAATTATTTGTTATGGCGTGATCAATTTGAGGGTATTTTGATATCTACTGATCTTTTTGGTTATGTTACTGGTGAAATTTTTAAACCACCACAAAGAATAAATGTTGATGGAATTGAAATTACAAACCCAACATGGATTTCTTGGAGAAAATTAGATCGATTTGTGTCAACCTGTCTTAAAGCTACTTTTACTGAAACTATAAGTGGTGATGTTCTTGGTCTTGCATCATCCAAGGATATTTGGGAATATCTTGTTGTAAGCTTTAGAACCAAATTTCTTTCTAGGAAAAACATGTTTAGAACTCAATTACATGGCATCAAGAAAGGCCATCAATCTATTGTAGTTTATCTTCAAAAGATTAAGACTATTGTTGACTCTTTAGCAAAGAATTGGAGAAAAGGTTAATGATGCAGATTTATTGATGTTTGTATTGAATGGATTGGCAGTGATTACGATATGTTTGTTATCTCTTCACAAAATAGAGATACACCATATCCTTTGGTGAATTAAAACCAAAACTCCTTTCTCATGAGCAGTTTTTAGCTGAGAGACATCATCAAACTGCTAATGTTTATGATGAGCAGAATTCTACTGCTTTGTATGCAAGAAATGGTTCTAGTGGTTACAATGGTAATAATAGAAAGAATGGTGGTAACAATAAAATGGGGAATGAAAGCAATTTGGGCAAAGATCAACATGGTTCTAGCTCAAATTATTCTAATGGTTCAAATGCCGAAAGGATTATTTGGATTTTTCCAAAATGTAATGTCAGATTTGCAAGAAGACTGGTCATATTGTTACAAGGTGCTTTTAGATATCATCCACCTACTACTGGAAATTCATCTGCTGGTACTACATCTGGTTATAGAGCTCAAGCAAATTATTTTGATACTCAAGTCAACTATTCTGCTGATCCAGTTGCTCCTTCCAGTTCTACTCAACAAGCCTTTACTAGTTTGAATGTTCATGATGATCCATCTTCCTCAAATATTGTATGGGTTTCTGATAGTGGTGCTACTACACACATGACTGGAGATAGGACTTTGCTGCAAAATACTTCTAATTACAAAGGCAAGGATATTGTTATGATTGGAAATGGTAAAACTCTATCCATCTCACTTATTGGTAATGCTAAAATTCATACACCAAAAACTAGCTTAAGGCTTGATAATGTTTTGCATGTGCGGACATGAAACATAATTTGTTGTCGATTGCCAAGTTTACAAAGGACAATGCATGTTATATTACTTTTGATCCATTGGGTTATGAAATAATGGATTTGCTGACTCATATTCTATTAGCAAAGGGTCGATGGTTAATAATCTATATCCAATTTCATCTTCAGTATTGCAAATATGTTTTTTCCTCTCTTGTTGCTCCATCTCAAGTTTTGCATTGCAGATTAGGTCACCCTTCTTCCAAAATAGTTCAACAACTTCATCATCATAAAAACATTATTGTTAAGTCCTCTCGATTCTCAAAGTATTTGTCATCCTCGATTAGCAAAAAGTAAGAGATTTCCTTTTCACTATCTTCATCTCATGCTTCATCTCCACTTGCACTGATTCATTGTGATGAGTGGGGTCCTTCTCCTATTCCTTCATTAGCAGGATATAGATATTACATTCTCTTTATTGATGATTTTAGTAGGTTCCATTGGATTTATCCAGTTCAACTTAAAAGTGATTCTTTACGTTGTTTTCAACATTTTAAAAGCTTAATCGAAAATTTCTTTCAAACAAAGATTTTAGCTTTTCAAACTCGATGGTGCTAGTGAATTAGTCAAAGGCCATTTCAAAGGTTTTCTAGATTCTTCTGGTATTCAATTAAGAATTTCTTGCCCACAAACACCACAACAAAATGGTCTTGCTGAAAGGAAGCATAAACACATTACAGAAATGGGTAATACATTACTTTTCAATGCTTCTTGTCCAAAATATTACTGGTATGATATTTTTTAGCAGCCTACTTTTCTCATAAATGTAACTCCAACTCCTATTCTTCATGGAAAATCTCAATTTCAAGTTTTATACAATGATATGCTTGATTATTCTTTTCTAATAGTGTTTGGTTGTGTGTGTTATCCTTTCTTAGGTCACTCTAGAATTGATAAATTATCTCCAAAACTGTGAAAAATGCATTTTTTTTGGATATAGTGTTTTGCATAAGGGCTACAAGTGTTACAATCCAATTTCAAAAAGAACATACATTTCTAGGCATGTTGTTTTCTCAAAATGAGTTTTAATTTTCTTTCTAATCATGACAACAATTCTTCTTCTTCTGATTCTCTTGTTATTAAGGATATTCCATCATCTTCATCAGCTAAAATTCCATCTTCTAGAGTTGTTACTAGATCTCAAAGAGGCATTACTAAAGCCAAAGTTTTTCCTGATCATGTTTCTTTAACTTCGTGAAATATCCTCTTCCATCTCGTTTTTGCTTCTTTGCTCAATACTCCATCTCGAACCTAAAAGTTTTAAAGAAGCTATCCAAATTCCATACCGGGGCAAATCTCAATGACAAATGAAATCTGCTTTGCAAAGAAATGGTACATGGGATTTGGTGGATCATGAACCTCATATGAATATTTTAGGATGTAAATGGGTCCACAGAGTTAAGTTGAAATCAGATGGTACAGTGGATACGTGTAAATCAAGATTAGTTGCTCAAGGGTATAATCAACAAGATGGCATAGACTATGGAGAGACTTTTAGTCATGTTGTCAAGTCCACTATAGTTAGAATAGTTTTATGTGTTGCTGTTACAAGAGGTTGGTCAATAAGGCAATTGGATGTATCCAATGCCATTTACATGGGGATTTGACCGAGAATGTCCACATGAAACAGCCAGCAGGCTTTATTAGTAAAGAATTTCCTAATAAAGTGTGTCATCTAAAAAAGAGTTTATATGGTTTAAAGCAGGCACCAAGGGCATGGTTTCAAAAATTTAGTTCTTCCTTGCTGGCTTATGGTTTTGTTAGAATGGGGTCCCGATTTTTTATGTTTATATATGTTGTTGGTTCACAAATGATGGTGCTCCTTTTTATATGTTGATTGATATTCTTTTAACTCGGTACTTCGATGCTTTGCTTGATCATGTAGTTCAATTATTTAGTTCTAAGTTTGCAATGAAACAATTAGGGGATATGAATTATTTTTGGGGATAGAAGCAAACAGAACTGCAACTGATATTTTGTTAACACAAAAGAAGTATACACTTGAATTACTCAAGAAGGCTCATATGACGGAATGCGTCCATGTACAACTCCAATGGCTAAAGGACCAAGAGTATCTATCAATGATGGTACTATTTTACCAGATGTGTCGACCTTATAGAACAATTTTGGAATGTTGCAAGATTTTTATGCTTAACTAGACCGACATATGCTTGGGTGTTAATTATGTAAGCCAATTTATGCATGCTCCCACAGATGTTCATCTTTTTTTGGTCAAAAGAATTCTTAGGTATTTGAAGGGCACTATTGGTTATGGAATTACATTAAGGAAAGGTGATATAACTACTTTAACATCTTACACTGACTCTGATTGGGGAAATTGTTCTGAGACAGCTAGATCAACATGTGGATATGCAATTTTTCTTGGTAATTCTTTGATTTCCTGGTCTAGTAAAAAGCAACCTACATTGTCAAGATCTACTGCAGAAGCAGAGTATAAGTGTTTATCTGTTGCAACAGCTGAGTTATAATGGCTTTCTTCTTTATTGTCAGAATTATATTACTTTGAAGTTACCAATTACACTCTATTGTGACAATACAAGTGTTATTTACTTGACTAATCGTGTTTCTCATTCAGGGGGCAAAACACATAAAGATACATTATCATGTGGTTAGAGAATTGATTGCAGTGGTGGTTTCTTAAATGTTCAGCATATTGCTTCAGAAAATCAGTTGGCAGATTTGTTTACAAAAGGGTTATGTTCCAATTTTTACTTCTTTGCTGCACCAGTTGCTTGGTTCATCTGCTTCTACTTCAGTTATCTCTGACATTGATTCTACTTCTACTTCTTCTACTACAGCAAGTAATTCTTCAGTTCATTCTGTAAATACTTCTACTTCAAAGCAGCTGTTCTGGTTTCCGCTTCTACTTTACATATGGATTGGCAGTTCCTAGACATGTTTCTTTTTCCTTCCTTTAGTGTTGTTCTCTCTTTCAAACTAATTATTGTACCATTATCAGTTTTGAGGGGGGCTAATAGGAATATTAGTCAACTCAAGTCAAGTCAGTCTTGACTTGAGTATCATTGGTCAGTCAGTCAGATTTATGTGTCATGTCTGAATAAGACAGCTGTATTAAAAGTCTATAATAAATATGTCTGAACAAGTCTGTCTTGTTTAATGTTTTCTATTATCTGAAATATAATAACTATTTCTTCTCATCTCTGCTACAATTTTTGTTTCTTGATCATCATGAGAACATAATAATTCTCACATGTGAAGGTTAGGCATTTTTATATTTCCAAATGCACCAAAAAAATTATAGAAATTGAAAAGTTCCGGATACTCTTTTTTCGCATGGTGCTAAAGTTCATTTGCCAAGCCAACGAAGCAAAGCACGAAGATCAGTGGGGTATACTTTATAGTGTCAAAGTTCATTTTCATCATTATTATTGAGCAAGTCTAAAGTTATTATTGCTATCCCTACTCCTCTAGGGTGTACGTTGTTTTAAACCTTTAATTATAAAACCATATTAACCAATCATTGCATAAGTTCAAGGAGTGCTTCTGGAAATTCAACTTAAAAGACTAAAAGGCTCCAAACATGTTGCTAAAGAAGGTGATGGCCAATAACTGAGTTTAATCCGGAAGGGTGAAGTTATCATGATTCCACGAAAGTTTAGAAGAATGATTTAAGAGATAAAATTTGGGATTTCATGATCATATGTACAGTTTAATTTCATCAAACCCCTGCATGAGCCAAAAGTATGCGTGGCTCACCGTCTCGCAAATTTAAAGAAGCCTATTATAGGGTCCAAGTTTTTGGTTTTAAGGGCTCATAAAATGACGAAAACATTGGGGCATCAAATAGTACTTCCATAACCCCATATCCCAATAATTAATTAATGTTAATGATTAAAATCAAGCAAGATTACAGGGAAAGGTTGTTGCCATTAATGGTGAGGATGAGTACCTCCCTGAAGGATTCTAACTCTAGATGAGTCTTGTAGTTGCAGGAAATCCACACCACCCCTCACAATAATCCACACAACTAAGACATTTGAAGATGAATAACAATGATTTTATTGATTAATTCTTTGAATGTTTACAAGATAAGATAGAAAGAGCTAAAG